>VDFB02281492.1:586010923-586043969 GCA_007258455.2 Sequoia sempervirens
GAGAGGGATAGAGTGAGTGGAGATAGACAAAACTAGAGAGAGAATGTGAGAGAGGGAGAGAGAGATGTATATATTGCTATCAGCTCCTTTTAGTTTTATTGTAATAAATATGATATTTAAAAATCCCTTGTAGAAATCAATCAAATATAAGAGAATAAAACTCCCTTGATAGGAATACTATATCTTGGGTTCTTGTAATGAAATTATTTGTATGAGATTAATATAATAGAAAATATGCTAAAAGTACTTGAATTTTTTTTACAACAATAAGCCTATTTTTGAGGAGGAAAGCCTACAAAGTCTTCAAAAATAATATAATTTAAAATATGGTGATAATAAAACAACCAACACCTCCTATATATATCACAATAATGGCATAGATTCAACCTAGGTTGATATAAATACCTATTTAAGACTATATAAATGATCATATAGATTAATTAAGGTTTATGGTAGCCACAAGTCAACTACACATATTCCCATGTATGTTATAGGTTAATGGTATAACATGTCGACACTTCACACAAAAGTTTTCCTCAATACTCATCAATTATAGATTCTTCTACATAAATATCTCATCTTCCCATATGGAATCCTTGATAGGAAAATTCTTCAATATAATGTTGTGATTGTCTAGATCCTCAACTTATTTGTTCATATTTGGATAACTATCCCAAGATCTTAATTTTTTTTCATTCTTCATCTATCTTAGATAACACTATCTATGTTACATGGATCCATTGACCAATTATTTATTTTAAAATGAGATATGGAAAACCAAATTCATTTTTGTTGTTGGAGGTAACTTAAGCTTGTATGTTATCCTTTGATGCTAAGAAGGAACCGCTAGATATGGTTGAAAGTCATAGGAACTAGAAGGAGCCGCTGGATATGGTCTTGGTTGGAAGTGGCCAAGACCCTGAGTAGCTTGGACTAGCACCTAGTCTTCTTCTTTATTGCTTTCTGTTTCCTGCTTGGTGTAGGTTTCTTTTCAGTTGTTTTGCTATTTTGTGGCTGCTGGGTGTTGTTTGTAGTTTATTGTTATATCTTTGTTTAGCACTCGTTTTGCTGTGTTTTTTGTCTATTAGGATGTTGTTGGTAGCTTCTTCAAAATATTTTCTAGCAGCTCATTTTGTGTCTTTTTTTTGTAAAGGGTTTCGGGTCCCTTCAAAACTTGTTTTTCTCTTATAATCAAAAGTTAAGCTTGTATGTTCAACTTTACATTATTAGAAAAATATAACACATACAATATTTAGCTAAGAGATTTTCATTATTATATTTTTTTATTTTAGGGTTATTTGATTATATTGTTTCCATATAAAAAAATAATCCTCCACTTCAAAATTCCTTTTTCTATAGTGTTGGATATTATATTATTTCATTTAGTTTTGTGCTATGTCCAAATTCTCCTTGAGAACTAAAAGTACCTATTGTTGATGATTTATATGGTATTCCATAGCCTAAAATATGGGTTAACCTTCAATTATGATGTAATGGAAGAGGGATAGTATCCATAAAATACCACAAATGGGGATATTTTTTAAGAATTATGGAAGGAAGTTTTGTACCACAAGTTTACTAGTAGTAGCCAATCCAGTAATTAAGACTTTTTATATAAAGTAAAAATATAAAGTTATCCCTCCACAAATTTGTTGACTATCTTAGTTTTCCCATTTGATATGAATATTTGAAAGGAATTGAGTGCCAAAATAAGGGAATAAATCTATCCCAAAATTGCTATAAAATATATATTCTCTATGAATACTTTTCACATTGTACATGGTCTGAAAGGATGGGATGATGCACACAAGTTGACATATTTGGTAAGGCTATCCACTACTTCCATCATGCTACTTTTACCTTTGGTGATGAAATATATGGAGACATCTTCCCATATTTAGATATAAATAACTAAATATTGTAAACTACCATGTATATTACTTTTCATACCTTTATTTTTTTTGACATACCAAAAATTTTGTTGGCACCACATGAATATTCTATAATTTTCATGTCCCTTGTTTCCATTATCATCATTGGTCTAGTAATAATAATGTTTAAGCCCCTATAGTTTTCTTATCTTGAAACACTTAGTATTAGATCTAAAATTTGGATACCATTATCAAATTTCTAAGCCTCCTTTCCTATATATGACTTATTTTCGTTTTTCACACTCTATTTAAAAAATTATGCACTAAGAAAGACCATTCCTATAGAGGGAACATATGTGGTAGCACTATAAATATCCATTTTCTTTATCCCCTAAACCTTATGATTTATATACATTATTCTTTTGAGCCTTGTCACAAGTTATGTTTCCACTTTATGTCACTTTCTATTCCTAGTATCCTTTTTCTCTATAGGTGATCTTCTAAATATTAGTTATCAGACTGCACTTTCCTGTTGTACTAATGTATAAGTGTTTCATTGACTACCACATGTATCAAAAAATTAGCATGGCCTTTGTCTCATATTTTCTTAATAACTATAGATTGTGGGTATCACATACCATATAATGGAGACTATAATCAATAAAAAAATGGGAAAGTGTATTCAAAATCCTATGAAGCCATATGTGGGTCTCTAATTGATGGATTGTAATTTTAAGTCTTATTTGGATTGTCCTAGTTAAATATATTTGCTATAATTACTTTGGGAAATCTGGCACTTTCTTATTGCAATTCTCAAGGCTTGGTCTTAATTTAGTTTTTATGGGGAAACATTTATTTGAACTAGTCTGGTGGTATAGCCTATTCAGTCCTTTCCATATGATAATCACTATGTGAAATCAATTACTTAACCCAAGGAACCAATGATGTGGTAACAATTATCTGAATATCCTATGTTCTTTGAGCTATTTTAAAACACATTGTATTTACCCAATAAATTGTTCTATTTGACATTTTTAAGCAATAAAATTTCACACCAAAGTAAATCTATTGATTTCAACCCTTCAAAAAGTTTGAACAAATATGATTGTGTGGTATTATTGATCTTGAAAATAGATAATAAATAATGGATAATTTTTTCATTTAATCCATGTTCATATTATTGAGATACATTCATGCGTAAATCTATACTAATGGGTGACCTAATTCAATTAACAAGTCAATTTTAAAATAAATATGGATTATGCATACCTCACCACCTTTCCCTAATATTTCATTGAATTCATAGATTTTGGTGAGAAAATTTTGAGAAGATTATTAACTTGAGCCATAAATTTGTTTAGTTTATCTAAAAATAGGTTGTCATATTCTTATCTATTCTAGTGGTTGTGAAGATTAAATGGGAAATTATTTTTCCTTCCTCCAACACCTTTACTACCAAATAGACTTAGATCCATCAATATATGCTCAAGTGATTCTCACATTGGTAGGATGAACTAACTTTCTAAGTTCATCAATTGATTAATACATAATGCAAGTGATTCTCATGCTACTAGAATGTACTAACTCTCCAAGTATATCAACTAATTCATAAAGAAACCTAAGACATATATTACCATGTACATATTTACAATCAACCATAAGTTTTTATCTATTTGTCAACCAACTAGCTCCACATAATTCAACTCTAAATTTTACCATGGATATTGTCTACTTACAACATCCACCTCTACTTATAATAAAGCTCAAAGATCTACTAGCGATTTCCATGACTAAAAATTTATTACCCAAGTGAAGAATGAGGCTTATCCATGATATAACCATATTAAATTAAAATCCTTTAGATAAAACCTCTCAAGGCTTAAATCATCAAAATTTCTAAAAATAATGTGATTTGAGGAAAAAATCAGGATGTCCTAGAAGTGGGACATACTATTGTGGTAGCACCTAATCACCACATATAAATTAACATGTACACAACAGGTCAACACCTAAAACTCATTAAATTTTTATAATTTACATTTTAAATCAAAATCTTCCTATAAGGACTCCTACAAAGTGAATATCACCCTATACCACCATAAAATTCACTATTAAAAATTTGAAGAATCACTACCTTAGCCATTACTACCATCAATATAGTTATATCAAGCAGTATGGAAAGGTATGCCATTTCCCAAGAATGAAATCACCTATGGTGAGATGAACTATACCTGTCATTAGACCAAAAATGGTATCCCAAATTATATTTTAAACTAATGATAGTAAAATTTTAATTAGTAACCTATCTTTGGCCATTTAGAAAGATGAAAATAGTTTTAGAGGATGTGAATTTTCATCACAAAACTAATAGCTTAATATTTTTTTTAATTTCCAAGTAGACATTTCATGTGGCATTGCACCTTCTGAAGATTATGTAGATTCAATTCAACAAATTTCTCATGCATTCAAGCTTACTTTTTTGCTACAAGTATCACCATTTTCTTGGGATAAACCTATTGTACCATTGTAAGAACTAATAGAAAAATAATATATCTATTCTTGCTAGTAATCAATACAAACGATGACAACTAGAGAAAGTCTTATTATTTGCATGTTTCTATTGGTGACTTGGTAGTAGTCTTAATGTAATTATGTTGCTTCTAGATTTGATTGTGTAAAGGTTTTTTCATCAATGTTTCGGGTCACACTCTGGGATCCATCATCAAGATAGAGAGTTGAGGAGAAGAAAAGTCATATCATATCACTAAGTAGTCTTAATGCCTATGGCCTTCACTAGAGGTGATCTTGTAGGACCAAAAAGAATTTATATCGTTACCATATAACTTTTTACTAGTGAAATTATAGCCTTGACTATATTTTTCACCTAAACTAATTTTATTTTGGATCACATGTTCCAAACCATGTTTTATTCCCCAAAATATTCAAAAAGAAAAAAGTGAAATCTAAAAATCCAACATATTTCCAATCTAATTAAGATAAATCTATCTCCAAGATATATTTTTAACATAATGGGCCCTCATGGAATTAACGATTTTTAATCACAAATTTTTTAACTTTGAAGAAAAGTCATCTCATATCACTATGTATTCTTAATGCCTATGGCCTTCACTAGAGGTGATCTTGTAGAACCACAAAGAATTTATATGGTTACCATTTAGCTTTTTACTAGTGAACTTATAGCCTTGAGTATATTTTTCACCTAAAATAATCCAATTTTGGATCACATGTTCCAAACCATGTTTTGTTTCCCATAATCTTCAAAAAAAAATGGTGAAATTAAAAAATCTAACATATTTTAATTTGTAGTCATGGTAGGAGGGTTCTAGAAGGAACAATTCAAACCATGCAACAATGAGTCAACACAGTGGAAATAACACAAAAAATTGATGTACTGACATGAAAATTCATTGAATTTATAATAGAAAATTACATATAATATAGGCTATAAGGGTGAATGGATAAGGCTCATAGGCTTGCCACATGGGCTTTCAACAATACAACTGGCCAATAGGCCTTATTACATGCCCCCGAAGGGTTTGTGAAAAAATGTAATGAATCTATCTAGTCATGAACTACTAACTAATCTGAATGAATCCTAAATGATTAAAAATTATTATAAATATGCTTGTCAAGATCCCATATAGGTCCACATCGGCCACAAGGGTTAATTACTCGATGAATTATCATACATGAAGGTCAGCCCCAAAATATGAGGAGACAATTCCACATGAAAAGATATGCCTTGTGAATCTCCAAGGTAGGTCCCAATGAGCCCCAGATGCTTCTAAGGTATCCCACTAGGCTTCGTATAATTTAGAATAGGTCCTCACTAAGAAATATAGATCAAGTTGGCCCCAAATGATTGGATTGGTAACACAGTGAAATTCTGAGAGCGATAACTTCCAGTAGACAAATATAAATGATGTGAAATCTAGATATGTGATAGATGTCAATGTGTAGATGCTATATCTTCCTCTGCGAGCTTAGAAACAATGATGTGGTAAAATGTATAATGAACTACTAAAATTGCTATTGAATGCAATGCAAGAAAATAACTGTTTTGGTTTATACATGATTGCTTTACAACGAGGGATGATCCTGCATTAGACAGTTGAGGTTGGAAGAAAAGTGAGTTCCTCACTTTCCAGGGCTAAGAGGGAAGCCAAGATGGTGTACCTTAGCCTAAGAAATCGATGATGAATCCTCCACTAGTTTTTCTTTCAACTTCACAAGATGTTCTTTGTACTGCTCATTCGTAGTGCTTCTTCTGGTTCTGGTATCCAAAATATGTTCAATCTCCTCTTGTTCCTGATGTGTAACCACTCCTTCAAATTCACTTCATCATTACTACCACTTTCATGTCCTACATGAAATTCATATATATTTGCAATGTTGAAGATAGGTGATATACCCAATGTCTCTGGTAACTCCACTTCCTAGAACCAAATTTCCTTAGTATCTTGCATGGTCCAAACTTCCTTATTTTCAACTTATTATATGTTCCCACTAGAAATCCTTCTTTTTTCAAATATACCAACACTTCATCTCCAACAACAAACTCCTTATGTCTCTGGTGCTCATCTTCCTTCTCCTTATACTTACTATTCATGTATTCAAAATGCTTCCAAACTTGATTATGTAATGTATCCATGTAGTTTGCAAACTCTTCATCCTTCACACTCCTTTTATTTTCCCAATTGATGTCCCTTAACTCTGTAAATCCTCTAGAATTTACTCTAGTAACAATCTAAAATGGTGTCTTCCTTGTGCTTTGGTTCACTGAATTAATGTATGCAAACTCTACCTATGGTAAAAATATATCCCAACTTCCTAACTTATCCCCAACCAAACATCTTAACAAGTTACCCAAACTTCTGTTCACTACCTTTGTCTATCCATCCATGTAACGCCCGCCGTGCAAACCCCAGAGAACTCAAAAAGGAAAATAATTTTTTTTTAAAAAGCAATTAAATTAAACTTACATTACATTAATCACAATCACATAACATATTGCATCACATTAACTCACACAGTTCTCTGGGGCACGCGAGGTTACATTGCAACCACAAAACGGAAATAAAAGATAATGATAAACCATGTAACCCATTATAATAAAATAAACATGAATAAATGTGCTTCCATAAACCAAGAGCAATTATATTAAGGTACCACATAATACAACCATATTAGTCTCATCAAATAATTACATTGAATCCTAACTATTACATCATTGCTATAATGTTACATTACAATCTTTGATATTATAATTACAATGAAATTCCCAAACAATTGGGATGATACAATTTACAATGAATGCTGACTAACAAGGTGAACACTGGTACAACTCCAACTGCGGAAAAGCTGCGAACAAGGATGCTGATGGGGAACCCAACGGGTGTGGAGCACGTTCCACCCAACCATGTGAATTAAAGATAACTCACCCCCCGTGCTCAGAGGTGACAATGAAGTGAACTCGACCATGATTGCCAAACCGACTCCATGACAACAAGGTACAAACTTAAATACAATTCAGAGAACACAATTAAACCAAGCAATGACAATAACAAGCCACCAAAGAATGCTCATAAACACTAGTACAAGAGTCCAAATCAACAATATGAATACAAGCTAAGGAAACTAATACAACATCCAAGTCCAAAATACATGTCCAGAGGCAAAAGCAACAAGGCAAAATAGGAAGTCTAGTGGAGAGTGTCATCGCACAGCTCTCATGGGATCTCCTGGCTCTTCCTCCATCTTGAGGCGCCGACACCCATCTATGGATCTCCTGGCTCTTCCTCCTGCATGAGGCGCTGGCACCATAGGGTAGCTCGTGCGGAGTCAATAACCTCTCATGAAGACGAGATCATGACTTTGCCGACCACGACCTTCTCAATCTATCATTAGTCTATGATAGCCCTAATGCATAGGTGAGGAATCCAATTTCTTTTATCTTGAGTGGTTTACTACCCATCCCCCTAATTCTATTTTTAAGTTATCACTTGTTTAACTACTCTTCGTGGGTTCTCCTGTGCACTTCCTCTTAACTGAGGCGCCGGCCCCCACGAAGAGCCACTCTCCCTAAGACTCTTAACAAAAAATTGAAACAAGACAAGGGTTGAACTTCAACAAATAAGCATGATATCCAAAACAAGTACAAGCGAGGCATTAACCCTCTCGCAACAAATCGGAACCAAATGGTCTCAACAAACGTTCAACCCCTCCAAACAAGAACTATAAGTTTTCAACTCCAAAGATAAAATTCTAAACGAGATTAACATCCAAGATTAAACCAGCCTCTGGAACAAAGGTTTCAAGCCAACAACCGGGTTCCCACATCGACATTAAAGCCAACACAGTAACAAATGCATTTACACAATATTTGATGAACTCAAAACACCATGACGTCTTTACACAAGTAGTTAAAACAAGGAGCATTACGTTTTTCCCATGATCAATTATTAACTTCATAAAAATCAAGATCAGTTATTATATGAAAATAATATATTAAATTTTTTTAATTATAATAAAATTATAAGCTTTTTGTTTCCAAAAACAACTACATTGCTATATAGGCAAAACAAATCATATTAACTTTACAATCTACCAATTGCATATATAATAGAATACATTATATTCCGTCATATTTTTTATATAAATAATTAAACCTTCCTATATATATGTATACATATATATTACTAAATTTAATTCATGAAAACAACTTATATTCCTATTAATATTTTCATAAATTAAAATTTAAACTAAATTTAATAAATGAAAAAGATTTATATTCCTAAATATCTAAATATATATATATATATATATATATATATTTAATATTTCCATAAATTACAATTTAAACTAAATTAAATAAATAAAAAAAATCTCATACAAAATTTCGAATTTCAATAGCCTCAAATTAAAAGTAAAAAAAAAAAAAACAAATTTTAAAAAAAAACAAAGCACATAGGTTGAAGATTGCCGTCATTGATGGATCCGCACGACAACATATGATCCGACAATAGTCCTTTTTCGCCGGTCTGCCCGGCGCCAAGCGCCAGCCTTATGATCAGCGGCAGCCTTTAACTATATTGTTTGAAGGCCAAATACCCTCCCACTCTTTTAAATTTTTTTTTTGCATAAATTTTTTTTATATATATATATTTTTTATATGATATGCAATTTTTTAAAAATTTTCAATTTGTTTTAAAAGAACAATTCCGTCCTCAACAGGGACGGACGCCGACTAGTTCGGCCCTAAAAATGAAAAAATGAAAGAAATAGAACCAGTTTTTAAAAATTTAAACACAACTGGAAATAAATTTTCAGACAACATCATATATATATTATATATATATTTGTTTAAAAGATTTTAAATAAATTAAGTTTCATAAAGAGGGAGGTAGGATTTTCTACAGTGAGTTTATACAGAGAAATACAAATTTTCAGGGAAGAATTAAAAGCTTTTTCCAGGACAATAAAATTTGAAGCTAGACCAGATATTTCCTCATCCCTTCAAGACAGCAGATCTTCCCAATTTTATTTTTGTAACTATCAGATTTTTCCTATATCCATTTGAAGCCCCGATTTTTTTTTGAAAACAACCCAGATTTTTCCTAAAACAAATTGAAACCCAGGTTTCTTGCAAATAACCTAGATTTTCCCTGACTCAAATTGAAACCCAGATTTGTTGTAAATACACAGATTTTCTTAAATCAATTGAAACCCAAATGTTTCCCCAATTATTTAAAAACCTAGATTTTTCCCAAATTGTTTAGAACCCAGATTTTGCAAATTAAACAGATTTTTTTCTAATTCAAAATTGAACCTAGATTTTTGCAATAAGACAGATTTTTTTCTAATTCTTTTGCTAATCCAGATTTTTGTAAATAAACTAATTTTTCCATAATTTAATTGAAATTTTAAACAAGAAAAAGAAAGAGGGATTTTATTTGGAACCTGGACTCCTTCTTGTTGATTTGTGATGAAGTCCTTGCTCCAACCAGCCCTTCGAACAGCTCCCAAAACTCTGTTTTCCGCCTCTTCTTCCTCTTCTTCTCTGTTGACAGATTCTCCACCCCCAAAAGTTCTACCAGCCCAATCCCCCTCTATTTTTCAAATTAAAATACTAAAATCCTGCCATCAGGTTTTTTTTCAGCAAAAGAATTTTCACCTTTTTCCATTTTCGAAAACCCACTATAATATTCTTCTTACATGCACCCAACCACCATTTTCTAAAAACAGTCTTGAAATTTCTGCATTTTCCATATTACCATTTTTTTATTATTATTTTAAAACCCCCATTTTGACAACCTTGCATGCACAAGAAATTTAACTTAATTTATTTATTTTATTCTTAATTTTCCACCTGGCAATTTATTTACATTTGACAAATCACCATTTGATATTTAATAAAACACATGGCTTTTCACCAAATAACATTTAAATATTTTAAATACAAATTAATCTAATTTTAATCATTTTTTTTTTAAAAAAAATTGAAACATCACAACACATGAACTACCAACAGTAACATAACACAACTACTACCACAAAACATGACAACTACAGAACATACAATACCATACAACCAGACGGTCTGACATCATGGAACGGGCAAACTTCATTATCACCTCTGTATCAACTTTATACCGTTGGGTTATTTGTGCTCGCCCTGTCCTCCCGAAGCAGGTGGAATCGAGACTATGTACCTGCAATTCCTGCATAAAAATGAAGTTGCGTACATGTGCATATATATACATAAATCAAAGCATTGTGTTGTGAGAAGGAATCGCAGCGTAACATAACACTCGCAATGAGTGATGCTACACTGTCCTTCATCACGTCTATTCTAACAATTATAATATGATTGATAAAATAACATTTCTAATACTAACAATTCATGTCATGCCATAATCTATTAAATCATCACATCATAACATAAATATGAAAATCCACTAAAATCTCCAACCACAATGTCATATGAAATAATCATGTCCACAAAAAGGAGTAACAGCATCATCAAATGTCTAACTAACCAATCACACCAAACAGTATCACCATAGTATCAATGTATCAAAGTATCAAATCAAAGCATAAAATTAATGAGTCCAACTAGCAACTAGGAGGGTTATTACATCCTCCCCCCCTTAAATTTGGCTTACTCCTGTAAGCCAGAAAACAAGTAAGGGTAGGATTCTTTGATACGGGAAGCATCCTCCCACGTCGCTGAAGTCTCATCATTGGGGTCCCACTGGACCCTCACCTGCTCAATATCCCTGCCTCTGAGAACGAGTCTCTTGTGCTACACCACGGCCACGGGCTCTAGAGCTAGCTGCCCGTCCTCGACCTGTAGAGCATTCCAATCAAATACATGAGTAACATCAGGAAAATAAGGCCTAAGAATAGAAACATGAAACACATCGTGAATCCGCGACAGACTGGGTGGCAAGGCCAGGGGATAGGGAACAAGACCAATACGCTCTAACACCTTGAACGGACCCACAAAATAGGGTGCAAGCTTAGAACCCTTTCCATAACGAATAGGGCTCTTCCGAGGATGAACTCGAAGAAACACTCGATCACCTACTGCAAACTGCCGATCAACTCTGTGTGCATCAGCAAACCTCTTCTGTCTGTCCTGAGCTGCTACAAGATGCTCTCGGATGTGAGCTACCTGCTGCTCCATATCACGAAGCATCTCAGGTCCAAGAAGAACCCTGTCCTCCAATCGATCCCAGCTCAAAGGGGTACGACAAGGATGACCATATAAAGCGTGGAATGGAGCCATGCCAATCGAACTATGATAACCATTGTTATAGGAAAACTCAACCAAATGCAGATAATCTTCCCAACGAGATTGTTGGTCCATGACATACATGCGAAGCATATCCTCAAGCACCTGATTAACTCTCTTAGTCTGACCATCTATTTCAGGATGGTAGGCAGAACTAAAATTCAACTTAGTCCCTAAGGACTGCTGCAAAGATGTCCATAAAGCAGATGTGAATACCGGATCTCTATCAGAAATAATCCTGCGCGGTATCCCATGCAATCGAACAATGTCTTCCATGAACACCCTAGCCACCACTGAAGCAGTATAAGAAGATCGAATGGGAGAGAAATGGGCTACCCTGGTCAACCTATCAATAGTGACCATGATAGCGTCGTGTCGCTTGGAAGACATAGGCAACCTGACAATGAAATCCATAGAAATAATGTCCCACTTCCACTCCGGAACAAGATGAGGCTGCAACAAACCTGCTGGATGGTGATGCTCGGCCTTAACTCTCTGACATTCCAGACACCTAGCTACAAAATCAGCAATGTCACGCTTCATCCCAGCCCAAAAATATAGTGAACGAAGATCAGCATACATTTTCTTAACCCCTGGGTGTGCTGAATAAGGAGCTCTATGAGCTTCGGTCAAGATTAGGGTACGAAGACCCTCTGCAGGAGGTACATACATTCGACCTCCATAAAGAAAAACACCATCGGAATCCATAGAGTATCCAGAAAATTTTCCTTCCAAAGCTCTGCCCGACTCAATCTCTAATTTCACTGCTTGATACCAGTCATCTGAAGAAAGAGCTGCAAGGATCTGACTTTTCAAATCAACCTCAAGAGCCAAAGCGGAAATCTCATGCTTGTGTCTACTCAACGCATCTTCCACCACATTCTCTTTGCCTTGAATATACTTCACCTCAAAATCATATTCGCACAAGAATTCCATCCACCTTCTCTGCCTTGCATTTAGGTTCGGCTGCGTAAAGATGTATTGCAGACTACGATGATCTGTATGCAACTCAAACTGATGACCAAGGAGAAAGTGTCGCCACCTTACTAAGGCATGCACAACTGCAGCTAACTCCAAGTCATGAGTGGGGTAATTGAGTTCATGATCCTTAAGCTTTCGGGATTCATAAGCAATCACTCGCCCCTCCTGCATCAACGCAGCCCCTAAGCCTTCCAATGAAGCATCAGTACACACAACAAAATCACCTGATGGATCAGGAACTGCTAAGATTGGAGCACTAGTTAGCTTGTCCTTCAAAGTCTGGAAAGCCAACTGACACTGCTCAGACCAAAGAAACTTCTTTCCCTTCCTCTGCAAGGAAGTGATAGGATGAGCCAACTTAGAAAACCCTTGGACAAAACGCCTATAGTATCCTGCAAGCCCCATGAAGCTGCGAATTTCAGAAACATTTGTGGGTGCGGGCCAATCCACAATAGCTTGGATCTTTGCAGGATCAACCAAAATTCCCTCACCAGAAATTACATGACCCAAATACTGAACTTCGGTTTTATAGAATTCACATTTCTTGAGATTGGCAAACAACTGATTACTCCTTAAGCACTGCAACACCTGCCTCAGATGCTCCTCATGTTCCTCCATAGACCTAGAATAAATCAGAATGTCATCGAGAAACATAAGGACGAATCTATCCAAGAATGTTCTGAACACTCCATTCATTAGGCTCATAAAGATTGAAGGTGCATTCGTCAACCCGAACGACACCACAGTAAACTCATAATGTCCATACCGGGTACGAAATGCTGTTTTATGAATGTTTGGATCAGCAATCCTCAACTGATGATATCCTGACTTGAGATCAATCTTAGAGAACACCTTTGCCCCTTTTATCTGATCGAAAAGATCATCAATTCTGGGTAATGGATATCGGTTCTTCACTATTACCTTGTTCAACTGCCTGTAGTCAATACACAAGCGAAGAGAACCATCCTTCTTTTTCACAAAAATCACAGGTGCTCCCCAAGGAGAAACACTTGGGCAGATAAAGCCCTTAGCCAACAACTCTTCCAACTGCACGCGGAGTTCCTGAAGTTCCTGCGTTGTCATCCGATATGGAGCTCGAGATATTGGCTCAGCTCCAGGTACCAAATCAATCCTGAAGTCTATATCTCGCTTAGGTGGCATACCAGGTATCTCTTCTGGAAACACATCAGAAAACTCCTTAAGGAGAGGGTATTGTTCCAAAGACACCCATTGACTATCCTCTGACTCCAAGTCACTCAAAGATACCGCAAAGAGCTGACAACCCTGTCGAAAGTACCTCTTGAGCTGCATGGTAGAGATCATTCGCAAAGAAACGGGTTTTTGAACACCCACGATTTCCACCTCCTTTCCAGAATCATCAAAGCACCGCACCGCTTTACGGCGACAATCAATTATAGCACGGTGTGCACTCAACCAATCCATGCCCAAGACAACATCATATGAGCCAAGTGGGAGGATTCTGAGGTTTACTTTAGTTGACAAAGCCCCTATACTCAAGCTACAATCCTGCACAAGCTTCTCTACAACAAGCTTTGACCCTGAAGCCAATTCAACTTGCCATTTCTCGCCTTGACTAGTTGCCACCAGTCCACATCGCTCAACCACAAGAGGAGATATAAAGGAATCAGATGCACCGGAATCAAAAAGTATAGAAATGCTAGTATCATGTAACACACCTGAAGTCTCAATGACGGTGCTCTGGTGGTCTGCCTATCGATTATCCACTGCAGGAAATACACGATGAGACCTCCCTGCATCACCTACTGTCAGCTCTGAACCAACTGGCCTCTGATTAAAACCTGAAGTGCTCTTCTGAGGACACAATCTGGCAATGTGCCCCTGCTGCCCACAAGAGTAACACCCAGTACCCCTGCCAAAACCTCTGCCCCCTGATGGAGCATTTGACTGCTGAAAGCTCCCACGACTCGGCGCTGACTGGATACTAGGTGTAGGCTGTGCAAAACGTTCCTGTTGAACTTGGTTCCTGTTCCGATCCTTGCGAAACTGTGAATTGCCACTCTAAGGAGATTGGAAGTTCTTCTGTTTTGACTGCTGCTGCTGAGGCTGCTGCTGCTGATGACCCCCTTTTGAGGGTTGAAACCTGTTTCTGGAAGATCCTGCTCCCTGAGACTGACCCCCATGAGTGCTAAAACCCTGAGTAGGTGCACTGCCAATCTGCACTCCAATGTGACCACCCAAGGCCATGGCCAAATTCTCCTCCACCAAGCGAGCCTTCTCAACTGCCATTTCCATTGTCTTTGGCTCGAAGACTCGCACTCCACCACTGATGCGGGCATTAAGACCCCGAACAAAGTGCTGAACCAACATGCCCTCATCGTGGCTAATCCCTGCATACTGCTTCAACTCATAGAAGCGCCGCTCATACTGCTCCACTGACATAGACAACTGCTTGAGATCATGAAACTCGTCAGCCCTGCGCTGCCTCCAATGGTCTGAGAGAAAACGAGCTCTAAACCTGTCCAAGAATAATTCCCAAGTGACCATACTGATATCAAGGTGCAATTTTTGTTCCTCAAGGCACCACCAAGTAGATGCGAAGCCTCGCAAATGCATAACCGCGCACCGAGCCTTGGTATTGCTACCATAAGGGTGCATGGCGAAGCAACGATCTAGGTCAATTAGCCAAGTTTCAGCCTCTAGTCCACCTCTTGAACCATCAAATGTCGGTGGGTGAGCTCTCAACAAATCCCTCATATGGCCTGCTAGAATTGCATCCTGATCAGAGGTTATTTCCCTCTGCCTCGGTGACCTTTCTCTTTCTCTTTCAATCCGTGGCTCCTCCTCTGGCCTGGGTCCCAAACGAGCCAAAATTTCACCAAGAATATGCTGCAAGGAACCATCTAATCTAGGCTGCCCTGGATTCTGACCACCTGACGGATTATTGTGAAGACTTGGCTGTTCCTCATGCTCAGAACCATGAGAACTGGGAACTGAAGGACTTCGCCGGTTTGCTCCACGACCAGCACCACGGCCCCTTGCTTGGCCACGTCCTCTACCTCGAGGCATACTTCTGCACAACAAGATAAAGGTACAAGTAAGCTCCAGAGTTCAAACGAGAGGTTACTTAATGGACCTAACTACCCAGAGACCCCATCGTTTGCAAACCTGGCTCTGATACCAAGTTGTAATGCCCGCTGTGCAAACCCCAGAGAACTCAAAAAGGCAAATAATTTTTTTTTTTAAAGCAATTAAATTAAACTTACATTACATTAATCACAATCACATAACATATTGCATCACATTAACTCACACAGTTCTCTGGGGCACGCGAGGTTACATTGCAACCACAAAACGGAAATAAAAGATAATGATAAACCATGTAACCCATTATAATAAAATAAACATGAATAAATGTGCTTCCATAAACCAAGAGCAATTATATTAAGGTACCACATAATACAACCATATGAGTCTCATCAAATAATTACATTGAATCCTAACTATTACATCATTGCTATAATGTTACATTACAATCTTTGATATTATAATTACAATGAAATTCCCAAACAATTGGGATGCTACAATTTACAATGAATGCTGAATAACAAGGTGAACACTGGTACAACTCCAACTGCGGAAAAGCTGCGAACAAGGATGCTGATGGGGAACCCAACGGGTGCGGAGCACGTTCCACCCAACCATGTGAATTAAAGATAACTCACCCCCCGTGCTCAGAGGTGACAATGAAGTGAACTCGACCATGATTGCCAAACCGACTCCATGACAACAAGGTACAAACTTAAATACAATTCAGAGAACACAATTAAACCAAGCAATGACAATAACAAGCCACCAAAGAATGCTCATAAACACTAGTACAAGAGTCCAAATCAACAATATGAATACAAGCTAAGGAAACTGATACAACATCCAAGTCCAAAATACATGTCCATAGGCAAAAGCAACAAGGCAAAATAGGAAGTCTAGTGGAGAGTGTCATCGCACAGCTCTCATGGGATCTCCTGGCTCTTCCTCCATCTTGAGGCGCCGACACCCATCTATGGATCTCCTGGCTCTTCCTCCTGCATGAGGCGCCGGCACCATAGGGTAGCTCGTGCGGAGTCAATAACCTCTCATGAAGACGAGATCATGACTTTGCCGACCACGACCTTCTCAATCTATCATTAGTCTATGATAGCCCTAATGCATAGGTGAGGAATCCAATTTCTTTTATCTTGAGTGGTTTACTACCCATCCCCCTAATTCTATTTTTAAGTTATCACTTGTTTAACTACTCTTCGTGGGTTCTCCTGTGCACTTCCTCTTAACTGAGGCGCCGGCCCCCACGAAGAGCCACTCTCCCTAAGACTCTTAACAAAAAATTGAAACAAGACAAGGGTTGAACTTCAACAAATAAGCATGATATCCAAAACAAGTACAAGCGAGGCATTAACCCTCTCGCAACAAATCGGAACCAAATGGTCTCAACAAACGTTCAACCCCTCCAAACAAGAACTATAAGTTTTCAACTCCAAAGATAAAATTCTAAACGAGATTAACATCCAAGATTAAACCAGCCTCTGGAACAAAGGTTTCAAGCCAACAACCGGGTTCCCACATCGACATTAAAGCCAACACAGTAACAAATGCATTTACACAATATTTGATGAACTCAAAACACCATGACGTCTTTACACAAGTAGTTAAAACAAGGAGCATTACGTTTTTCCCATGATCAATTATTAACTTCATAAAAATCAAGATCAGTTATTATATGAAAATAATATATTAAATTTTTTTAATTATAATAAAATTATAAGCTTTTTGTTTCCAAAAACAACTACATTGCTATATAGGCAAAACAAATCATATTAACTTTACAATCTACCAATTGCATATATAATAGAATACATTATATTCCGTCATATTTTTTATATAAATAATTAAACCTTCCTATATATATGTATACATATATATTACTAAATTTAATTCATGAAAACAACTTATATTCCTATTAATATTTTCATAAATTAAAATTTAAACTAAATTTAATAAATGAAAAAGATTTATATTCCTAAATATCTAAATATATATATATATATATATATATATATTTAAATATTTCCATAAATTACAATTTAAACTAAATTAAATAAATAAATAAAATCTCATACAAAATTTCGAATTTCAATAGCCTCAAATTAAAAGTAAAAAAAAAAAAACTAATTTTAAAAAAAAACAAAGCACATAGCAGTGAAGGTCAGCCGGGCAGTGCGGCGCCTGAAAATAGCAGGGTAGCTTACTGCGCAGCGTGACGATACAACCGCATTGATTGCAGTGCGGGGAGGCCAGATCCGCCCTCGGCCTTTTTTGCATAATTTTTTATATATATATTTTTATATCATATGCAATTTTTTAAAAATTTTCAATTTGTTTTAAAAGAACAATTCCGTCCTCAACAGGGACGGACGCCGACTAGTTCGGCCCTAAAAATAAAAAAATGAAAGAAATAGAACCAGTTTTTAAAAAATTAAACACAACTGGAAATAAATTTTCAGACATCATATATATATATTATATATATATTTGTTTAACAGATTTTAAATAAATTAATTTTCATAAAGAGGGAGGTAGGATTTTCTACAGTGAGTTTATACAGAGAAATACAAATTTTCAGGGAAGAATTAAAAGCTTTTTCCAGGACAATAAAATTTGAAGCAAGACCAGATATTTCCTCATCCCTTCAAGACAGCAGATCTTCCCAATTTTATTTTTGTAACTATCAGATTTTTCCTATATCCATTTGAAGCCCCAATTTTTTTTTGAAAACAACCCAGATTTTTCCTAAAACAAATTGAAACCCAGGTTTCTTGCAAATAACCTAGATTTTCCCTGACTCAAATTGAAACCCAGATTTGTTGTAAATACACAGATTTTCTTAAATCAATTGAAACCCAAATGTTTCCCCAATTATTTAAAAACCTAGATTTTTCCCAAATTGTTTAGAACCCAGATTTTGCAAATTAAACAGATTTTTTTCTAATTCAAAATTGAACCCAGATTTTTGCAATAAGACAGATTTTTTTCTAATTCTTTTGCTAATCCAAATTTTTGTAAATAAATAGATTTTCCCATAATTTAATTGAAATTTTAAACAAGAAAAAGAAAGAGGGATTTTATTTGGAACTTGGACTCCTTCTTGTTGATTTGTGATGAAGTCCTTGCTCCAACCAGCCCTTCGAACAGCTCCCAAAACTCTGTTTTCCGCCTCTTCTTCCTCTTCTTCTCTGTTGACAGATTCTCCATCCCCAAAAGTTCTACCAGTCCAATCCCCCTCTATTTTTCAAATTAAAATACTAAAATCCTGCCATCAGGTTTTTTTTCAGCAAAAGAATTTTCCCCTTTTTCCATTTTCGAAAACCCACTATAATATTCTTCTTACATGCACCCAACCACCATTTTCTAAAAACAGTCTTGAAATTTCTGCATTTTCCATATTACCATTTTTTTATTATTATTTTAAAACCCCCATTTTGACAACCTTGCATGCACAAGAAATTTAACTTAATTTATTTATTTTATTCTTAATTTTCCACCTGGCAATTTATTTACATTTGACAAATCACCATTTGATATTTAATAAAACACATGGCTTTTCACTAAATAACATTTAAATATTTTAAATACAAATTAATCTAATTTTAATCAACAATTTTTTTTTTTTTAAATTGAAACATCACAACACATGAACTACCAACAGTAACATAACACAACTACAACCACAAAACATGACAACTACAGAACATACAATACCATACAACCAGACGGTCTGACATCATGGAACGGGCAAACTTCATTATCACCTCTGTATCAACTTTATACCGTTGGGTTATTTGTGCTCGCCCTGTCCTCCCGAAGCAGGTGGAATCGAGACTATGTACCTGCAATTCCTACATACAAACGAAGTTGCGTACATGTGCATATATATACATAAATCAAAGCATTGTGTTGTGAGAAGGAATCACAGCGTAACAGAGCACTCGCAATGAGTGATGCTACACTGTCCTTCATCACGTCTATTCTAACAATTATAATATGATTGATAAAATAACATTTCTAATACTAACAATTCATGTCATGCCATAATCTATTAAATCATCACATCATAACATAAATATGAAAATCCACTAAAATCTCCAACCACAATGTCATATGAAATAATCATGTCCACAAAAAGGAGTAACAACATCATCAAATGTCTAACTAACCAATCACACCAAACAGTATCACCATAGTATCAATGTATCAAAGTATCAAATCAAAGCATAAAACTAATGAGTCCAACTAGCAACTAGGAGGGTTATTACAATCCATATATGTGTGATATTTTAAACTGAACTTCATATCTATCTTCATTTTCTTCCACAATGTCCTCTAAAAATATCCAATGAATTTGGTGTCTATATCTGAAACAATACTCCTAGGTAATCCATCCAACCTCACAATCTCCTTGAAAAATAAGTCAACAACATGCACAACATCATTAATCTTCTTACAAGGAATAAAATATGCCATTTTAGAAAATTTTTCCACTACAACCATAATAGAATCATAACCTCTGCATGTTCTTGGTAATCCCAAAATGAAATCCACACTCAAATCTTCCCAAGGTCTCTCTAGTACTATCAAAAGCTTGTACAATCAAGTATTTTGACTAGTCCCTTTTGAGACTTGAAATTTTTTGTAACTTTGAACATACTTCCTTACATCCTTGTATATTTGTGGCCAAAAATAATGTTCACTAACTAAAGCTACTATCTTATCCACTCCAAAACGCCTTGCTAAACCTCCACAATGCATTTCCTTGATCAAATTCTCTCTCATCAAACTCCTTAGTATACACAACTACTTTCCTTTGAATAACATACCTTCTTGAATGAAATAATCCAACCATTGACTCCAGTCTATCACTACTGGTTCTTTACATGCTATCCACGCTTCACAAAAATCTACATCATCCTCATACATATGCTTCAACTCCTCAAATCCTAATACTTCCATTCTCATCTCTATCAACAAATTCCTCCTGCTCAATGCATTTGCATTTTTTTTTGACTTTCCACTCCTATTCTTCAACACAAATGTATAATTCTAAGAATTCAACCCATCTCATATGTCTCTGGTTCAACTTTCCTTGATTTTTCAAATACTATAAAGCTTGATGATCCGTATACAACAAAAATTCCTTAGGAAACAAGTAATGCCTTCACTTCTTCAAGGCTTGAATTATGGCATAGAATTACTTATCATAAACTTAGTATCTTCTTCTGGCATCATTCAAATTCTCACTAAAATAAGCTACAGGTCTTCCTTCTTGACTCAATACCGCTCCAATTGCATTTCCACTTGCACCACAATCAACTTGAAATACTTTGTCAAAATTATACAATGCTAATATTGGCTACTCTATCAACTTTTTCTTCAAAAATTAAAAACTCTTTTGTGCTTCGGATGTCCACTTAAAGTACTTCTTATCTCCTCTCATTATCTCTGTAATGGGGCTATAAACACTACTGAAATTTTTGATAAACAAGTGATATAAACTAGCTAATCCATGGAATGATTTGACTTCTCCATTATTTATTGTTGTAGGAAAATCTAAAATTTCTTTCACTTTCTTCGGATCCATCTTCAATCTTTCAACAAAAATAAAAAATTCCAATTATACTAACTCTATCTCCATGAAACTAAATTTCTTAACATTAATCAACAACTTCTCTTCTCTTAACTTCTGCAATACTTGCCAGATGTGCCACAAATGTCCTCTAGAATTATTGAAAATTAGAATATCATCCAAGTAAACAATGAAAAACTTACCCAATAATTTCTTCAATACGCCATTTATTAATCTCATTAAAGTACTTGGTGCATTATTCAATCCAAAAGGCATCACTAACCACTCATACAATCCTTCACTAGTTTTAAATGTAGTCTTCCATTCATCTCTTTCTTTGATCCTGATCTGATGATATCCAATGCTCTTGAGATTAATCATTGTGAAATACTTTGATCCACTCAAACAGTCCATAATTTCATCCATCCTTGGCAATGGGAATCTATACTTAACAATGATCTTATTGATTTCTCTTGAATCTATACACATTATCCACTCTCCATCTTTCTTTGGTGCAAGTATAGTAGGTACCGCACATGGGATCAAACTTTCTCTGATCAATTATTTGCTCAACAACTCCTGTATCTACCAGTTGAACTCTGCATTCTCTTCTGGTGTCATTATATGTGAGTATTTATTTGGAAAAATTTCTCCCAATATGATATCTATATGATGATTGATACTCTAGATAGGCGGTAAACCATCTGGTACATTCTCTGACATGATGTCTTCATACTCTGTCAATAATTCTACAATTTCTTTCTATGGTAGATCCTAATTCTTTGTTATCTCTAGAATTCCTCCTCTCTTTGGAATCAATGCAAAACACATATTCTCATGCCTAAATCCTTAAAAAAAATTCTTAGTCCCATCTACCAGACATAGTTTGGCAATGCCACAAAATTCAGTCTTCTCCTCTTCCTCCAAAGGCATGAACTTGATTCTCTTTCCATTTGAATTTATTTCTTATCATATTGCCATGGTCTTTCTAACAGTAAATGACATGCCTCCATAGGCATAATATCACACAATAATTCATCCCTATATGATCCAATATGAAATTTTACCAAACATTGTTCATTCACCAATATCTTATGCTCATCTCGAATCCATGCTATCATATAGGGGTTTGAATATTCAATCTCTTCAAGTTCAATTTTTTTACCATCTCCTCTAAAACTAGATTATTAGTATTACCACTATCAATGTTAACTTTGCACACCTTTCCTCTAGCTTACATTTGGTTCTAAATAAACCTTTCCTCTATAGTGGTTCCTTAGTAACTTATTCATGCATTGAAGCTCTACTCATCACCAATGATTCACCTTTCTCTGGTTTCCCAACTAAATTAGGGGATCTGCCAGGTTCTTCATCCACATGTGTTGTTCTTCTGACATGCTCATGTTTTCTTCCAGTGCTTCCTTGATGACACTCAAATGCTCTATTTCCTTCACCACCATCCTTGAAACAAGTTACTTTGAATGGTATTATATTAGATCTTCCTTCATCTCTCTGGTATCCATCATTGTGGTCAGAATTATAACCTCATCTATTATTGTGGTTGAAATTTCTATCTTCTCTTCCTCTGTGGTATAATCTAGCATCCGTTTCTTCACTCTAGTAGGGTTTTGAATCATTGTTCTATTCCAAATATGGTCTTTATTCTTTGGACTGGGTTCCACTCTTTTATAATCTTCCTCTTGCACTTCTATGCCTTTTTTCAAACTTCCTGTTCAGTTTCTCTTCCAATTTTAATGCAAATTGATATGTTTCTTCAAAAAATGCCATCTTTACTAGGCTCAATTCTTTTTGAATGTTTGTTCTTAGTCCATTGATATCTTTGGCAACCTTTTCTTTGATTGCTTCACTATGACCAATTCTGATTATCATCTTGTAGAATTCTTTAGTATACTCCTTCATAGATCTTTCTTTTTTCCTTACCTTCTGCAATCTCTTCAACAATTCTAATTCATAATCTATTGGTTTGAATTGATTCTTCAACTTTGTCACCTTTCCATCCCATTTGATGATTCTTTCTTTTCCTCTTCTATTTCAATCTAATTGAACTTCTTTCCACAATAATGCAACATGATCTTTCAACTTTGTTTTTAGAAATCTAACTCTTTTAAGATCTTGAATTTCTTCACATTTGAAGTATTCTACCATTTCATTTATCTAATCAATCAATTCTCCAAGATTGAAATTTCTAATGTAATTTTGAATTTCAACTCTAGGTCACTTTCCAATATTTGAGATCAATTTCAAAATTTTGACTTGATTTGATTCTTCTTCTTCTTCATCTATGGTTCTACAATTTGGTTCACAAGTTTTGCTTCATCACCACTTTCACCATTTTTCCTAGGGTTTATGCCTCACCTTTGATCTTCTTCAAAAACATCTAACGTAACTCGCATCTCTCGCATCCATTCCAACATCTCATCCATTCTTCTAGAAAAATTCGTAACCATAGCAGGAACTCTTCTTGGCGGCATATCTCCCCTCGAATTGGTGCAACTATCTTAGTTTGGCGATCTGGCTATAAGGGTTTCAATTACCTCACAATTGGTGATCGGTTGAAAACCAATGCAGTCTACCTCAGATCACAGATCTTTTCACCTCAAGGAATAAATTCAAGAATTGAAACTCGCTCTGATACCACTTAGTGCAATCATGGTAGGAGGGTTCTAGAAGGAATAGTACAAACATTGCAACAATGAGTCAACACAACAAATTGATGTGCAAACATGAAACTTCATTAAATTGAAAATATTATATATAACATAGGCCACAAGGGAGAATTTACAATGCTGATAGGCCTGCTACATGGGCTTTCAAATATATAATTGGCCAATAGGCCTTATTACATGCCCCCAAATGGTTTGTGCAAAAATGTAATGAATCTATCCAATCATGATTTACTAACTAATCTAAATGAATACAATGATTATAAATGCTTATAAATATGCTTCTCAAGTTCCCATATAGGTTCGTATTAGCCACAAGGGTTAATAACTCGATGAATGATCATACATGAAGGTCGGCCCCAAAATATGAGGAGATAACTCCATGTGAAAAGATATGACTTGTGAATCTCCAAGGTAGGTTTCAATGAATCCGAAGATGCTTGTAAGGTATCCCACTAGGCTCTACATGATTTGGAGTAGGTCCACACTAATAAATTTGGACTAGCTCAGCCCCAAATGCTTTGACTAGTAACTCAGTGAAATTCTAAGAGCAATAACTTTTGGTAGACAAATACAAATGATGTGAAATATATATATATGTGATAGATTTCGACATGTAGATGCTATATCCTACTTTGAGAGATGAGAAAAAATGATGTAGTAAAAGGGTATGTGCAAGATCATGATGGGCCAAAAAGTGGCAATATGATGGGTATTTGTAGGGTATGTGGCTGACGACTTTTTTTTTACCCAAAATTGATGAAATGAAAAGGGTTTTTAAAGGAGATTCTTAGCTTTCCACCAATATAAATTATGATTTACTTTGAATTTAATAAATAATTATTATTCATTTTCTATTTGAATTATGACTAAAGCCCTTATTGATAGGCTGATTGAAAAACATCTTTAGCTTTGAAATAGTATGACATTTTTTGAATCTGAAACATGCGTCACATTCTATGCTTTGTATACTATAGGATTAAAAAAACTAAAATTGAATTTCATGAATTTTTGACCAAGTTAAGGTTGTCAGACATATGAGTTTTTATATTTTTGAAAAGTTGTAATAAAAAATTCATAATTAATCTTTTACTTAGAAAAAAATTACAAAAAAAATGCATCAAATCCATACATGAGTCCTCTACTTATATCTAAAATCTTATAAAAAAATACTATCATTTTATTGTGGTTAGGGTGGTTAGACAGACACCTACTTCTTATTTTTTCCTTGAAATTTAAGTACTACTGCACTGAAATTTCAAATTTTCACCAAATAGATTTTTTTATTTTTAAAATAAACCTAGTAGTTTAGAAACTACATTCAATTTGCTACAGATTCTATTCTTACATGTTTTTGAAATAATATAGATAACTTATTCAAATTTTTACATCAAGTTGCCTAACTCTGATTTTCTGAATTTTTTGCCACTTAAGGGATTGTTTTTTCCATGATGATCTTGCACATACCCAAAATGCGAAGTGAACTACTAAAGTTGATATTGAATGCAATGCAAGAAAATAATTGTTTTGGTTGATACAAGATTACTTTACAACCAGGGATGCTCTTGCATTACATCTCATATCACTAAGTAGTCTCAATGCCTATGGCCTTCACTGGAGGTGATCTTTTAGGAACACAAAGAATTTATATGCATACCATATAATTTTTTACTAGTGAACTTATATCCTTGACTATATTTTTCACCTAAAATAATCCACTTTTGGATCACATGTTCCAAACCATGTTTTATTCCCCATAATATTGAAAAAGGAAAAAGTGAAATTAAAAAAATCTAACATATCTCCAATCTAATTAAGATTAACATATCTCCAAGATAGATTGTTAACATAATGGGCCCTCATGGCATTAATGAGTTTTAATTAAATTTTTTGTAATTTTTATATACCTCTACATATATATCTATTTGGGAAGGAATCAACTATAGCTCACTTGTAGCAACCCTCTAATACCAAAACATGATTTAGAAATCCTTATATTTTCCCCTCCTCTAAATGGATTGGAAATTCCATTCCCACCATAACCACCATAGGTGTGATACCACAATCAATTGGAAGCACCATTTTTAGCTCAATTGATGGATGTTTTCCCCCTCTAGAATGAAGTAGAGAGGGGTTATGATGCACTACAATCAACTACTAGCATCATTCTTAGCTTAAGTATTGAATTTCCATGACTCCATATATAACTCTACTTAAATTAAAGTTTTTTTCCTCATGCATGGACAACTCAAAATTGATGGTCCAAAAAATCTTGTATTTGCTCTAGCTCTAGGACTTTATTTAGTTTTAGCTCTTGTCTCTAGTAGTTTAAACCTTTATGTGCTTCTTCTTATCATTTATCTTCGACCTCAAATATGATTTTAAAATACTCAACACACCATTGGGTGTTAACAAAAAATAATACACAACACAAATACTTTCTTGGTATCACTTCTTTGTATTCTTAGACAATGAGTGGACATAATAACACTTGATATGTAAACTCTAAGTAGTTATTCCTTACTCTAATTCATCAACTTATGGATTTATGATGATATACTTGAAAATTTCTCATGGGAATTTAACTATATTTAATCGTTATCTAACATGTGCATTAAACAACTAAAATAACATCTAAAATGTGAAACACAAAAAAAGTCCTTGCATAATCTAAACAACATGCAATACAAAAATGAACTTAGCAAAAATCCTTGAATGGGTGGAAAACTTGTAGAAGGGTGGTCAATGCTCCTCATGCCATTAGTTTATAATTTTATACAGTTATAATGCCTCAATGTGACTTACATACATCTTTAAGCTGTTCTAAAATGATATTGACCTAGATCCTACTCATAGCAATAGTGAATGAAGGACAATACCTCTATGAAACTTTAGGTTTTGTTGTTCACTTTCACTAATCCCAAGTGACTCCACATGCAACATTTTCTAAAATGAATACTAGAATTTTTTTTTCACCACACTTGACTTGTAGAACCATACTACCCATTCCTCCATTACCCTCCCTACTATACATACTCAGCTCCACCAATCCACATATATTTGATGCTCACACTAATAGGAGGTACTAACTCACCAAATCCATCACCTACAACGCTATGGTTCATCTTCCTAATTAGCCTAAAGGATTTAGCTCTCTATCAACCAACTAAGCTGTTATATTTCTACTACAAGCTTGTAATATGGATATATTTTAATTAGAACATTTACCTCTATTGGTATAATAAAGATCCAAGATTCATGAATTTGACAATCAATACAAAAGATGATGACTACAGTGAAACCTATTACTCTCATGCTATTACAGGTGACATAGCAATAGTCTAGATGCTTTTGACATTTGTCACAAGTGGTCTTGCAATACTACTAAGGCTATTTGTGAATGTCATATTAATTAATTTATATGAACTTATAACTTTAATCATATTATCCACTTAAATTACCCACTTTTATATAAATATCTCTCTTTTTTCACTACACATGCTTTCTAACCCCTAATATCTATCCATATCACATTAATTAAATAATCCCTTTTACATAATTATTTGAAAAACCACAATATAATGTAATATGGTATTGCTCTAGAACTGAATACCTAAAGGTAGTATAGCAATAAAAATATCGTGTGTTGTAGTTGCTCCTAACAGCCTATATGTGCCAGATTATGTAATGAGTATAAAATCACCTGTGATGACTATTTGGGCGTAAACAAACGATAAACCTGCAAAGGAGAGAAATCAGGAAAAAATAGCTATTGAATGTTTGAGATGTGACCACGTGTGGACCTGTTTAGAGGATAAAACCTCAAGCACGACAGACTCCAGGATGGCAGAACGGTAAGAAGTAAAATGAAAGAATATATTATAATAGAATGGTTAATGCATCAAACAGTCAACAAAGCACATGATCATACTTGTAAACAAAACCAGTAGAAATGAATAGTAAATGAGAGGCACATTTTATCTTTTTAATACTGTGGAAGTATTGTATAAACTTACAGCCTTGAACTTTTGTTTTCTGTTGTTGGTCAATTTGTAGTTGCTTTTTTTGTTTTTGTTTTTGGCGTCTTACTGTTTTGTATATGAATACTGGCCCTTCCGGACTTTAATCTAATCAAAACTTACAGCCTTAATCTGTTGTTCTATATATCAAATAAGTGTTAAATAATAGAAGTAGCAGGTCAGATATTATACAGTTAAAAAACTAAACTACTAAACTTTGAAACTGTAGGAGAAAATCTATACAGGCAAGATTATGATTGCTGTTATGGCGTCACTCTATAAAATTATTCAAATCTTGAATTAAAGGATTGACTGGATTCAAAAGTTTATAATTGATGTGGTTTCTTCTTCCAACTGCTACATTTTTTTAATGGTAATGGCCGGCTGTCGCCACTGAATATGGCGCACTAAATACAGTTTTATTCCCTTGAAAGTAATATTTTTTGTGGGTGATTGATGTGGGATATTGGTCATCGCCATCTTTACCGGCTTGAGGTTTAGGAGGTGTTCATATCCAGCGAATAGAGTTGAAGTGAGTGTTGAGATAAAGATTTATAAAATGTGTTATCAGCTTAATGTACGGATGCATTGTTTGAAAAGCACTCGTCTATTTTGACTAACATTGTCTTTAATTCATAATTATAATCTTGAATTATCTATTAGAATCACACTTGACTGATTCTATGAGGAAAATTATATAAAAAATGCCTGTGATTTGGATGGAGCCGAGCTGGATTAAGATAGGCTGTTCTAAGAGCAACTCTATTTTAAATGCGAGTGGAAGCATGGTAAACATCATTGAGATTTAATGAATCTTTTCGATTCTATTGTTCTCACTTATATTAGTTGGTCAACAATAATTATTTATAAATAATTTTTTAAGAAGAAATATAATTGTAAGGTTGAAATTTGTATATTCATATTTTTTTATTTAGTTATGTGTTACATTTAAAGAGAGTGTTTTCTTAAGTTGACATTTTAATAAATGATGTAAAATTGTATTAAAAGGAAGTCACATGTCATATGCTATCTATCTACATATTATATACAAATATGTATGTATTTATCTCCAATCTTATTCTCGTTGTTCTTCTTAAGCTTATTGAATTTTGGACAATATTTTCAATATATATCATATAATATTTTTTCACTTAAGATATGCTCTAAGTTTTCTTTATATTTAATTGAGAGTATTTTAAAATCATTTAATTATCATGTTTTTAATCTATTGAAAGATTTGTAATTCAATAGTTTTTTAAAATTCATCATCTTAAATAAAATAATAATTTTACTAGATTATTAAAACACCAAGCTTTTCAAATTGAAGCCCTATAATTTTTTATAACCAAGTTAATATAATAGTGACTAAGATGGCTAAAGAGTCTACTAGGTTTGTTGTATTAGTATTAAAAAGGTCAAGATTCCAACAAAAAATTCAAGTCATGAATAGATACAAGTCATAAATGATTAGTTAATTGATTTGATATAATTTTTTTTTGGAGTGTTAAATTTATAGCTCTTTAGGCTCTATAATAATAGGGTTTATAATTTAGATTCAATAATTTTAAAAATAATTTGTAGGCACATTAGAGGCTCTTCAAGACAAACTAATATGGGGAACATTATACATTCTTCATGAGAAGAGCATTGAACACATTGTAGTTTGTGGAGAAAAAATATTATGTGTATTAATTGTTGAGGTTAGAACTACCTCACTTGATTTTCATTAAATAGCTTTTTTTTGTTTGTTTCCAAAACATCCACATATATTTAAGATTTTTACATGATTTTATCTATTTGAATAGATATAAATTGTGTATATTAGTCTATTTTTTTCTTGATTGTGAAAGTTTAATTGTTTTCAATACTAACAATTTTGTAGGATTGAAATCTATTAATATTTTATAAATAAGAGTAGTCAATAGTTTTGACATTCATTCTCTAAAATGTAACTATAAGATCTCTAGAGCCAATGAAGGAATACTATAGAACTATTTGAAATAGATCTTGTAATCAAGAAAAAAAAACTCAAAAACTTCAAGATGTAACCATGGATCCAATAAAAAATGTGGAAAGACACGTGCTACTTATATATATATATATATATATATATATATATATATATATATATATATATATATATATATATATATATATATATATATATATATATATACATATACTCCACCACCTTGAGAGCTCAACCCCACTTCTAGTCCCACCAATGCAAAATTTTAGCAAAGTAAGGATTCATTAACTTAGCTCCACTTTCAATCAATGTGAAACTTTAGCAAAACAAGTTAATAAGGAAATTGCTTTCTCTTAATATTATATTATAATCACAAGTCTTAGAGCCATAAGATAAAAACACATGTTTATGCACATGATGTGGAGACATAAGAATAATTTTAGGAATTTAAGTAATTTTGCATATAAAGGAATGCATGAAAGAGAAAAGAGGATAATATATTTTGTAAGAGATTTTTCTAATTTCAATTTTTTAGATAATATTAATAAAATGAAACCTTTAGTTCATGATACCTGTATGAGTTAAGTGATTTTATATGATCTTTAATACTCTTTTTTTTTTAGGATTTAACCACTCATTAGGATAAGGAAAATGAGTTGATAATGATATAGACAAATACTTTGTTATATTTTTTCTTGTTACATGTGTGAATCTTTAACTTATAAAATTAAATGTTATATGTTTTATACATAACCTATGGTTATATTAATCAATTCAAAGAATCCTATTCTATACTTTTTATCTTTTGTTATTATCACTTACACAAGGTGTTGACTATAAATGAGAATTATTAAAACATATACATTATTTTGGATAGTTTAGTTTTTAATACTACATTTAATTTCATAAAATAATATTTATCAAAAAAAAAAAAACATCCCCCTCTTATTACATTGTTCCTATAAATGTACCCCTCAAAGCTTAGAGTTCACCTTGCCAAGGGACCCCCCTCAAGGTTTACATAACAAAACTAGTTGATTACAAAATATGTATACATTCTTGAGAAGATCTTCCTTTGAAAAGGAAATCCTAAATCAAGTGAAACTCCATTAAGTTGTCTTGTGACCCTCAGAAGGGTGTAGCTCAAGCTAAATTCTCAATTTCTTGTACTACCATTTTCTTGAACTCCTAAATCACTGATTCTGAAATTATTCAACAATAATCCATATTGAGCTCTACAAACATAGGGCTCCATCAATTTGTATGATGACCCTCATAAGGGGATAATTCTCAATCACAGTCTCATAAAATCATTGGAAAAGAATCCATATTGGGTTCAACACAAAATCCCTTACCTGTCTCCAAAAATCAAACTTCACAATATATGTATTCTTGAAATCCATCATCATCAACAAGGAAAACAAGAAATAAAGAAAAAATGCTTCTCATGCAAATCACTATCTCAAAGTGAGAAGTTGATTTGAGATGATGGAAATTCCTCCATCATCTAGTGCCACCAACCTCCAATCACATGGAAGGAACTAATCAACAATTTTACTTGACAACATGCTCAATCTCAACTCATCTACAAGATAGTTAGCAACTGTTTTAATGTTTTAGCATGCACTTTACCAAGCACTGGTAGTAAGATGATAGACTAATTGATTAGCCTCTTCAAAAAATATTCATTGAAAAAATCATCTTCTAGTGGATCATCATCTTTAACATACGATATGTTAACTTCATTTAATTTATCTTTAAATTTTACTTTAATGAATGCAATTGCATCCTCTTTTATAATTCCTCTAATTTATTCTATTAGAACTATTTGTTCACTTTTAAGGTCTTCTAAAAATTCCTTTAAGCAATCAAAAAATTTCCCATTAAATGGATTACCCCCAATTTCAAGACAATTTGATTGCACAAGGAGCAAAATAGTTGTTTGAAAAATTGATTCATATGTAAGCATAACAAAACTAGAAATTTCGAGATGACTAGGCTTGTGGATATAATTAGGCATAATAGCAATTTAAATTAACTCACTAAGATTGATAATTTTATGACGATGAGAAGGAAGACATACAACAACTATCCACCTCTAAATAAATGAGATATCTCTGCAAAAGGCTCCATCTCTCTGCACAACAAATTGGAACAAACCAAATACAAATTGTTTTGTTTGAGATCTCCTAGAAATGTATTATAATGTCATTCTCCACATGCCTTATTATTATAAATTATTTCTTCCCACATTTCAAACAACCCTATTCAATATGATTATGATATGTCAATCAAAATTTATAAAATATAATAAACAAAGAAAAGTACCCTTTCACAGATTGCTTATCCACCTTGATTTATACACAACAATTTCTTAATCCTCACATATGGATATTTTAATTTTCTTCTCATGACTTTTGATGCCTCTACATTGGTAGAGATAAAACTTTACATGAATTTATGAAACTTTTGTTAGAAGTGGATTCACTCTGAGAGGGGGGGTGAATCAGAGTGATGTAATTTTAATTTTTGACTCTGAAAGCACAACAATTTTTTTTTACTAATTTAAACTCAATGTGGCAGGCAAGTGTACATCAATATTTGAAATCAGATTGGCATGAAACTTGATTAACATTTACAACTCATGTTAAAAGAATCATATGATATTGTCCAATTAGAGTGTGAAAAATCTTGTATGTGCTTTTGTAACAGAACAACAACTTAGCCCAATGCACTTTTAATTTGCTTAACATAAGACTTTTTAACTTTGCATGACAACGTTTTGAAATAAGAAGCTTTTGACCATAAAAAAAGTATCAGAGCATTGACTGAATGAGCACATTAACATGAAATAGAATGAGAGACAAAAAAAATCACATAACACAAAGATTTCCTGAGTGGAAAAACCCTCTTGGGGTGGGTATGTGCAGGATCATGGTATGCCAAACAAGCCCTTAAGTGGCAATGAAAATTCAGAACAATTAGAGTTAGGCAACTTGATGTAAAAATTTGAATAAGTTATCTATATTATTTCAAAAACATGTAAGAA
>VDFB02281492.1:586044069-586106666 GCA_007258455.2 Sequoia sempervirens
TTTCTTCAAATTTTTATGTTTTTGTAAATCTACCAAAAAACCCTAGTTTTTCTACCAAAAAACCCTAGTTTTTCTACCAAAAAACCCTATTTTGAAAAAAATCAACTAAAAATAAATAAATCTAATTGAAAATTTGATAAAAAATAAAGAACTTTACCTATTAGAGATGGACTCCAAATCAGATATCGGATTTCGCTTTCCACTGTGCGCCCGCTGCTGTTGAGCCGAAAACAAATGTGAATGAGTTTTGGTCGCCTGATTTTTTTTATATATATACTTCAACAAAATTAGACATCTAATTTGGATCGGATATCCGATTCCTAAAACTAAGTTTTCCCTCTGCCTCGGTAGTCACCCCAGCTCCAAAAAGTCAACTCACCATTTTCGCGTTTTTGAGTCGTAGAAACACGTATTTTTTTCTCCATTGCCTTTTTGGCATACCATGATCCTGCACATGCCTGGGTATAAAAAACCACTTGCTAAAATTTATCTTTTATTAATCAAAGAGCACCAACTTTGTAACAATGTGGAGCACCAACTCCCATAATCTTTTTGAAGCACTAACTTCATCAAACATTCAAAATATTGCAACCCATTAGAACCTTATAACTGTAATCATTCTTTGCATTCATAAAATTACAATAGGATACAAAATGATTTTGCAATAATTCTCAACTCAAAACATAATCTCTGTAATACAATTAGAGATAAAAAAAAATATGAGCCCACTCTTCTCTTCTTACAAAATGATTTCACAATAAGCAATTCTTTGTCTATACAATTTCCTCTCTTCACATCACACTCCTTTTTTTGTGTTTTTGTAGAGATACATATATACAATGTTTGTGAAATGGTTATACAACTTTGTTAAGAAAACCCGATTTCAATAACTAGAGAATATGAACTAGTAAGAGACATAATGTATGATCATGAAGCCAATCAAAGATTTTTAAGAAAAAAATCAATGATATGAAGATAAAATGCCACTATGAGATGAAACCCTTTAGTTTATGCTTGGGTTCAAGGTAGTTTCAGTTTAGTTAGGAAATTTATTTGAAACTAATTTTTTTTTTCTTTTCCTCTTCATTTACTAGATTTTCCTTTGAAAGATCAAAATAATGTATAGATGGGTATGTGCAAGATCATGACGGGCCAAAAAGTGGCAATATGATGGGTATCTGGCTGATGAATTTTTTTTTACCCAAAATTGATGAAACAAAAGGGGTGTTTAAAGGAGATTCTTAGCTTTCCACCAATATAAATTATGCTTTACTTTGAATTTAATAAGTAATTATTATTCATTTTCTATTCGAATTATGACTAAAGTCCTGATTGATAGGTTGATTGAAAAAAATCTATAGCTTTCAAACGGTATCACATTTTTTGAATCCAAAACATGTGTCACATTCTATGCTTCACATACTATAGGATTAAGAAAAGAAAAATTAAATTTCATGAATTTTTGACCAAGTTAAGGTGGTTAGACATACAATTTTTTATATTTTTGAAAAGTTGTAATAAAAAAATAATAATTAATTATTTACTTGGAAAAAAATTATAAAAAAACATGCATCGCATCAAGACATGAGTCCTCTACTTATATCTAAAACATTATAAAAAATATTATCATTTTATTGTGGTTAGGGTGGTCAGACAGACACCTACTTCTTATTTTTTCCCTGAAATTTAAGTACTTCTGCATTGAAATTTCAAATTATCACCGAATATATTTAAAAAAAAAAACAAACATCGTTGTTTAAAAATTACATTCAATTTTCTACAGATTATATTCTTACATATTTTTTAAATAATATAGATAAATTATTCAAATTTTTATGTCAAGTTTCCTAACTCTGATTTTTCTGAATTTTTTGCCACTTAAGGGCCTATTTTTTCCATGATGATCCTACAGATACCCAAATATTACCTCTGTCATGGTGGATTTAATCTGCAAATAAAATCCCTGAATTTCTTCATAAAAACTGCCCAAACTACTGCTTCTAGCTCAAATGAAAACCACCAACAATCTTGCTATCCATCAAAGACCAACATAACTGAAAAACAAGTCGGAACACCACAACAACCTAACTCAATATGCAACTATAATACCAACATGGTGGTGCTAGGATTTAATTCTTTCTGTTACCCTATTTTCCCTTCATTGAAACTCCAAAACAAAATGAATGAGACTTGAAATCCAAAGTAAATCCTATTACAATCATTTTGAAATCCATGTCACCGACATAATGAACATTAAATGAGTGCCAAATCATAGACCACGTGTGCTATCCAAGTCAACACAACACACAATCTTATTCAACAATAATACTGTCGCTGCCAAGTAAGCAAACCAAATATAATACATATGCCGACAACTCAAGTCTCCAAAAATAAGTATTAACTATTGTGCAATGAGTAAGCCTGAAACATGATTAATATTCAAAGATATGCTACCTTGCCAATCACTTTATAAGTGATAACCTTAATGTATATTGTCAGCCTTTAAGTGCTAAAGCAACACTTTAAAAACACATGCCAACCAACTTATATCACAAGAAAACATATGCCAAAATATAAATAAATGTGAATCCATATAACATGTGAAGGCCCAAGAATGTCGAAATACATTTTATAAGAAATGGTATGAAGAGACTTAAGCAATACCATTGCTTATGAAGCTATAGTAACCAACTCAAGGATACAAGACTGACTGTGTAAGAATACAAACACGTCCATCTCATGTAGAATGCAATAACCCTTGTGAAATGTATGTATAGCATGTTAACATGTGCACCAAAATAATCAAAGAATTGTGAGATGACCATGAAGATCACCAATAGAATTGCCATGAAGACATAATGAATCTTGTCAATGATACCATGAAGAAAAATGATCAAATAAAACAATATACCTATTGTAATAAAGAAGGACCAATCTGTCAAGATGAATTCAACTATTTCATGATATCACTTGAAAAATAATAGGGTATGTGCAGGATCATCATGAAAAAAAAATCCCTTAAGTGGCAAAAAATTCAAAAAAATCAGAGTTAGGCAGCTTGACGTAAAAAATTGAATAAGTTATCTATATTATTTCTAAAATATGTAAGAATAGAATCTATAGAAAATTGAATGTAGTTTCTAAACTACTAGGTTTCTTTAAAAAGGAAAATATATTTGAGAAAATTTGAAATTTCAATGCAGATACTTAAATTTTAGGGAAAAATAAGAAGTAGGTGTCTACGACCACCCTAACCACAATAAAATGAGAGAATATTTTTATAATATTTTAGGTATAAGTAGAGGACTCATGTCTTGATGTGATGCATATTTTTGTAATTTTGTTCTAAGAAAATAATTAATTATGAATTTTTATTACAACTTTTAAAAAATATAAAAAACTCCTATGTCTGACCACCTTAACTTGGTCAAAACTTCATGAATTTTTTTTTTTTAATCCTATAGTATGCGAATCATAGAGTGTGATGCATGTTTTGGATTTAAAAAAATGTGATACCATTTGAAAGATATAGATATTTTTCAATCAACCTATCAATTAAGACATTAGTCGCAATTTGAATAGAAAATGAATAATAATTACTTATTAAATTCAAAGTAAAGCATAATTTATATTGGTGGAAATCTAAGAAAATCCTTTAAAAACCCTTTTAATTTGATTAATTTTGGGTAGAAAAAAGGTCGTCATCCACATTCCCATCATATTGCCACTTTTTGGCCCATCATGATCCTACATATACCCAATACCACCTGAATAACTTTTATTTGCACATAAAGCTTAACATGATTAGTACCACATTATGTGATAAAAAATGCACCCAAATACATCCACCCAAAGCATGATCACCAAAATACTGAGAATACCAAATTGAACACAAAGAGCACCAAGTATTCAAAGCACTAATCATAACACTAATCAGTTTTGTCATCAAGGAAAATATACCACAAAGAGAAAGCCAACAAACTCCCCCTTTGTCCTTGATGGAAAAATCCATCTTCAACCATCTAAATTCAATGTGATCACCAATCCTCAATCAATTGAATACTCATAACATAATGCTAAAAAAAAACCGCACAACCCGATTGAATACTCATAATAGAATGCTCACATCATAATGCTTTCTCCCCCTTTTTGTCTCAAGAACAAAGGGTACAAGAGGAAACACCAAAAACCAAAAACTCATCCAGCTACAAATATAGCAAAGAAGCAACAAATACATCACAAAAGCAACAAGAAGCTGCTAGGAGAGCTAAGAAGCTCCCCTATAGCAATGATGGAACATGAAGAGAGCAGTGATTGAGGGATAACTCCCAATCTAGATCTGAACAACTAAAGAATCCTTTAGATTCAAAGATGTATGTGAGCCAAATGGAATAGATCTTGTCTTCTAATAGAATTTGTCTTGCCGTTTGATGCTTTTACTGTCCTAAAAAAATTTGGACAAGATATGGTGATTCATTGATCACTAAACAACTCACTTCATAGAAATAACACTGAACACAGAAGCACATAAAACTTTCAAGCCAGTTGGATTTACTTCACATTGCCCAAAAATATGAATAGATGATGATCATTCTAACATGAAAACTTGAATGCATATTTTTCATCATACTGTGGTCATAATTCAAATATATTGTTCAACAAAATCAAGACTACGATAATGTAATGAAATAGTTTTTATTATCAAACTGCAGCACAAATATAAAGAGCTTCCACTCTACTGCTGCAAACCAAGCAATCTTACCAATTACAATATGAAGCTCCCCTTAACTGCTCACAAAGGAAATTCCAAAGGAGGAACTTTCCAGTGTAAAAATGTAATATGGTAGAATTGTGTTACCATGAAATTGCAACAATAAAATTCACCTTATGACAACAAAGAAACCTTGTACAACAAAGTAGTAGAAGTGACCAAACCAAATAGTAGTTGAAAATAAAACTTTTTTGAAATGATACTGTCCTTTGATAATGAAAGCATACAAAAAAAAACATCATAAAACTGTGTGAAATATGTGTGACAGAGGTGCGAAAACTGCTCTGTCAGTGCGACATTAGACAGGTTTGTACTAATATCTCGAATGATCTATCATCTGATCAAGACAAACATGAACTGCTAAAAAGAACTCCTATGAAACTTGATTTAGATTTCCTTGTTTTATAGTGTACATAATACACTGTTCTCTCATCTCTCAACACTATAGAGATGTTTTCTTGCATGCTCACTGCCTAGAGTCTATTTGAATACCTTGTACATATCTACTATGCAATAGGGATTAATAGAGCATAAAAACATATCTCTATTTCATGTCAGTTAGGGTACTTGCAACTTTACAACATTTTGACAATAATCCCTCTTCCTGTATACTTTGATGATGCCACTGACTCTAACACAATAAATGATCACATACACACACTTTAGCTCTAAATTTTCAACACTTGTTATAAACATATGAATGTATCAACTAGATTTCCCTCAACATCTATTCATAGAATTATTCGCTCTCTATATTGCCCTGCACAAACAGGTATTTAGACTACCTGGACACCCAACTCACATAACAAGCTTATGCATTAGATAAAGCCATTGTTTCGTGATAATTTGCAAATACTCTATACCATGAATCTCAAAGGTATTATCATTTCTAGGGGTTTGTAAGATGATTCATTTATTGATTCCCTTTGACCCCTTGGTCTAATTATGCATTCAACAGTGTCTCTTGTGCATCAAGCACAAGCCTATTGTCTTGATATTGCTTCTTTCTCTAGACCCTTACAAACCCTTTGTTGCTTCCAAATGTTTTCTTCTCCCATTGACTCTTGAAAAACTTGGCTTTATGCCTAAGGCCATTACATTTATAACATACAACCAGAAATTTGTAATGTTTTGTGTCACTCTTATTATATTTTCTTGCAATATAACCTGATTGATTATATTTGAAGCATGTAACATTATCATGGTTCCTTTGTTTATCACTTTTCTTTATTTGATTAAAACATTCATATGCTCTGTGGCCATACTCAAAACATGAGTAACAATAACCTAAAAAGGAATAATAATACTTTATCAACTTACCTTGCCAGGCAGAGTGAGATCCTGACACCTTGTGTGATCTATTCATTTCTCTTCTATTTCCTGAAATTTCAGAATCATTAGTATTTAAATTTTTCTTTGTACTAAGTGTCTTAGAACATTGTTCTTCCTCTAAGCCTAGACTAGTTTTGTCACTTGGAGCCTTCTGTGTTTCAATAAGTTTATCCAATGACATGGAGTCACTCTTACTGATTTCTTCATCACTTAATTGCTTTGATTCTTTACCAATTTTCCTTAGTAAAACTATTTGCAACTCAAGATTTTCTATGCATTGTTCTTTTTCTTTAAGTTGATCTCTGAACACTTCCTCAATCTTTCTAGCTTCTTCAACTTGGATTTTTGCTTCTATAAGATCTAAGCATACCTTATCTTTTATATCCTTTTCTTTTTGAAGTTGTTTCTTTAAAATCAGGTTCTCTTTTCTGAGTTGTTTAATTGTACCTAAGGCACACAGAAGCTCACCTTCCAAATCAAGCTCATTTTCTTGCTCATCTTGTTCAAAATTTATTTCATCCAAATATTGATCTCCTTCATTGGTTTCTTAGCTACTTGAATGTTCATCTATCATTTCAAGAGATTTAGACTCAAATATATTTTCTTCAGAACTATGATGATTTTCACAATCACCACTTACAAATGAAACACAACTTCCTTGAGTTTTCAAAGACATCTCTTCTTGAAATTCACCATCCTAATAAATTTCAATGAATATATTCTATACTTCCTTTGCATCTCTGCAGTGCATAACTTTCACAATAGTATCATTTGGCAGATTATTGAAAATTTCATCTAGAGCCTTAGCATTTGATTCAAGAACTATATTTTCCTCAAGATTAGAGGGAGATGTTACAGACACATTGCACCCTCTCTCTACCAGTGTTGGCCACACATCAAACCCTAAGAAGGAAAAACAAGTTTCCATCTGATGCTTCCACAAATTAAAATTGATACCATCAAATTGAGGTATGCTATGCATAGTATGCTGTATCATTTCTTTATTACTTCTTATACTAGGTTCACATACAACCTGATTGTTAATGTTTTGAAGTGAGTTTCTCTTTCCCTTATTCTTTCTCCCTTTAGCCATCACATATAACACAACAATACCCAAAGATAGACTTCCAATACCAAAATCAATCCTAGGTATGAAACCTAATGCAAAACCTTACGCTTTGATACCACTTGTTGGAAGTGGATTCACTCTGAGAGAGGGGGGTGAATGAAAGTGATGTAATTTTAATTTTTGACTCTGAAAGAACAACAATTTTTTTTACTAATTTAAACCCAATGTGGTAGGCAAGCGTACATCAATATTTGAAATCAGATTGCAATGAAACTTGATTAACATTTACAACTCATGTTAAAAGCATCATATGATATTGTTCAATTAGAGTGTGAAAAATCTTGTATGTGCTTTTGTAATAGAACAACTTAGCCCAATGCACTTTTAATCTGCTTAACATAATACTTTTTAACTTTTGATGAAAACCTTTTGAAATAAGAAGCTTTTGAGCATACTAAAAGTATTAGAGCATTGACTGAATGATCACATTAACATGAAACAAAATGAGAGACAAATAAAATCACATAACACAAATTTATTGAGTGGAAAAACCCTCTTGGGGTATAAAAAACCACTCGCTAAAATTTATCTTTTATTAATCAAAGAGCACCAACTCTATAATAATGTGGAGCACCAACTCCCATAATCTTTCTGAAGCACCAACTTCATCAAACATTCAAAATATTGCAACCCATCAGAACCTTATAACTGCAATCATTCTTTGTAGTCATAAAATTACAATAGGATACAAAATGATTTTGCAATAATGCTCAACTCAAAACATAATCTCTGTAATACAATCAAAGATAAAAATAATATGAGCCCACTGTTCTCTTTTTAAAAAATGATTTCACAATAAGCAATACTCTGTCCAGACAATTTCCTCTCTTCACATCACACTCCTTTTTTTGTTTTTTAGCAAAGATACATATATACAATGTTTGTGAAACGGTTAAAAAAATTTGTCAAGAAAACTTGATTTCAATAACTAGAGTTTATGAACTAGTAAGAGACATAATGTATGATCATGAAGCCAATCAAATATTTTTAAGAAAAAAATCAATGATATGAAGATAAAATGCTACTGTGAGATAAAACCCTTTAGTTTACACTCGGGTTCAAGGTAGTTTCAGTTTAGTTAAGAAATTTATTTGAAACTAATAACAAAATTTTATTTTCCTCTTCATTTACCAGATTTACCTTTGAAAGATCAAAATAATGCATAGATATTACCTCTGTCATGGTGGATTTAACTTGCAAATAAAATCCTTGAAGTTCTTCATGAAAAATGCCCAAAATACCGCTTCTAGCTCAAATGAAAACCACCAACAATCTTGCCATCCATCAAAGACCAACATAGTTGAAAAACAAGTCGGAATACCACAACAACCTAGCTCAATATGCAACTATAATACCAGCATGGCGGCACTAGGGTTTAATTTTTTTTGCTTACCCTATTTTCCCTTCATCAAAACTCCAAAACAAAATGAATGAGACTTGAAATCCAAAGTAAATCATATTACAATCATTTTAAAATCCATGTCACCGACACAATGAAACATTAAATGAGTGCCAAATTATAGACGATGCATGCTATCCAAGTCAACACAACCAACAATCTTATTCAACAATAATACTGTCGCTGACAAGTAAGAAAACCAAATATAATACATATGCCGACAACTCAAGTCTCCAAAAATAAGTATTAACTATTGTGCAATGAGTAAGCCCGAAACATGATCGATATTCAAAGATATGCCACCTTGCCAACCACTTTATAAGTGATAACCTTAATGTATATTGTTGGCCTTTAAGTGCTAAAGCACCACTTTAAAAAAAAATGACGACCAACTTATATCACAAGAAAACTCATGCCAAAATATAAATAAATGTGAATCCATATAACATGTGAAGGCCCAAGAATGTCAAAATAATTTTTATAAGAAATGGTATGAAAAGACTTGAGCAATACCATTGCTTATGAAGCTATAGTATCCAACTCAAGGATACAAGACTGACTGTGTAACAATACAAACACGTCCACCTCATGTAGAATGCAATAAACCTTGTGAAATATATGTATAACATGTTAACATGTGCACCAAACTAATCAAAGAATTGTGAGATGGCCATGAAGATCACCAATAGAATTTCTATGAAGATATAATTAATCTTTTCAATGATTCCATGAACAAAAGTGATCAACTAAAAAAACATACCTGTTGTAATAAAGAAGGACCAATATGTCAAGTGAATTCAACTGTTCCATGATATCACTTGAAAACTAATACCACCTGAATAACTTTTATCTACACATAAAGCTTAACATGATCAATAGCACATTATGTGATGAAAAAATGCACCCAAATACATCCACCCAAAGCATGATCTCCCAAATATTGAATATGCCAAACTGAACACAAAGAGAACCAAGTATACAAAGCAATAATCATAGCACTAATCAGTTTTGTCATCAGGACAATATACCACAAAGAGAAAGCCAACAACTTTCATTTTAATCAATAACATAACCACTTATACATGATAATAACAATTGATACAACTCAAATTGTATATGCTAAAACTAAGTGGTGGTTTAAACAATAAGTGGTGGTTTAAAAATGTAATATTGTACCTTGTATTCTAGTATTCCCAAAAATATTTTCTACTAATTTTTTTTTTGGAAACTACTTTGACAAAGATAGTGCACTCTCACCAACAAGAAAAACAATGGCATGATATTCACAAGCTTGCAAATCAAAACCTCTTAAAGTGGGGTATTAAGTGCTATAGTATGGTTTAGGACATAGAGCACACCCACTTTCAAGATATTCCATTCAAGGGTAACCCTAAAGATCTCAATACAAGGGTATGTGTAGGATCATCATGGAAAAAACATGCCCTTAAGTGGTGAAAAATTCACAAAAATTAGAATTAGGCAACTTGACGTAAAAATTTGAATAATTTATCTATATTATTTCAAAAATATGTAAGAGTAGAATCTATAGCAAATTGAATGTAGTCTCTAAACTACTAGGTTTATTTTAAAAATATATATATATTTGGTGAAAATTTGAAATTTCAATGCAGTAGCACTTATATTTCAGGGAAAAATAAGAAGTAGGTGTCTATCTAACCACCCTAACCATAATAAAATGATAATATTTTTTATAATATTTTAGATATAAGTAGAGGAATCATGTACCAATGTGATGCATATTTTTTTGTAATTTTTTTTCAAGTAAATAATTAATTATGATTTTTTTATTACAACTTTTAAAAAATATAAAAGCTCATATGTCTAACCACCTTAACTTGGTAAAAAATTCTTGAAAGTCATTTTTTTTTAATCCTATAGTATGCGAAACACATAATGTGACATATGTTTTGGATTCAAAAAATGTGATACCATTTGAAAGCTATAGATGTTTTACAATCAGGCTATCAAATAGGACTTTAGTTGTAATTCAAATAGAAAATGAATAATAATAATTTATTAAATTCAAAGTAAAGCATAATTTATATTCCAGTGGAAAAGCTGAGAATCTCCTATAAAAACCCTTTTTGTTTCATCAATTTTGGGTAAAAAAAAGTTGTCAACCACGTACCCTACACACCCATCATATCACCACTTTTTGGCCCATCATGATCCTACACATACCCACAAAGGAGAAATAGATCTTCCCTTAGGGAAGTCCTAGGGGTTGAATATAAACTAATAAGGGGTTCAACGCCAAGTTAAGACTTGGAAAGATAAATGGAATGCAAGATGCAACACTAAACCCTAATTCAATGCAATGACCTAGAAATGTAAATGTTCAACAACATAGAAAGCTACAGAAAGGGTTGTGTGCACTTGGAAATCTAGAGATGACTGGAAGGAGCTAAAAAATGCTGGAAATTATAACTTTAATGTTGAGTGGGACTCATTCACCAAGCTAGACGAATCAGTCCAAAATTTGGGTTTCTATGCAAGAATAGGAATTTTCCAAATGGGTATCTGAATCTGCAAAATTTTGGATTTTGATTGAAACTGGGACTCATTCGCCAGAAGTGGAAAATCAATCTAGTTAGGGTTTTCTAAATCTTCAAAGTTTGATCTTTCTCTTTTTTGTCTACTTTGTCCTTTCTGATTGATTTCTTGATCTGAAACCCCGATTTACAACCTGTAGGTGTGAATCTCCAATGTTCTATAAGGCTTGATGACAACTTCGACAACTTTATGCACTTGGAAACTTTTCTCCAATCTTTCTCCTTAGGAAATATACAACCTAGACTTGAAAATCACACACAAAGGAGAAGGAAAAATGTTGTTGGGTTAGTGGATAGGGGTTTGCTTTGGTCAAACCCTGTTTTGGTAGCTAAACCTTGAAATAGAATGAAATAGAAATGAAGAATGATGAATGAACAAAATGTGATGTTACAACTCACTAAACCCTATCAATAAGATGCTGCAAACATGTATGAAATGGATCCAATGGATGTATATCTTGAATCTTTCTTGAATAGGATGGATGTTCAATGAAATCCTATCTTGAATCATGAAACCCTACATCACAATTGTTAGTTCCAAAACAAACAAGATGCATGAATTCCTTGACATGATGATTGATGCTTGAATGCTACTATAAAATGCTTGATAATCTACCCTTGAAGACTCTTGAATGATCTTTTAAACACTTGTATGCACTTATGAACTCAAAATTGCTATAAGGATGAATACTTGAATGCTTGGTGTGATCTCTTGAATGCTTAGGTGAAAATGAGTGAAAGAACCTCGTATTTATACTCAATTATGCAAGAATTTCCAAAATTACAACACTACAAGCTAACATCAGATCTAGGAGGATAAAATCCTACCATGAATTTGAATTAATTTTGATTTTGGGACAAAAAGGACTCATTTGCCCAAGGTGGCGAATGAGTCCCAACATGCATAATTTTATAGAGCACTTCAAGAGCATTTTCAAAGGCATTCCAAGGTGACAAATGATTCCTAAATCACTAAATTTGGGCCACACAAGTTGAAAACACCTGAATTATGATTGGATATTGATTTGTGTTGGGATTATCCTTGAAAAGATGCATTAAATGAGTCTTTTGGATGCAAAATGAGGCCAATTAAATTGTAAGAAAACCCAATTATCAATTAAAACCCTAGAAAAGTGTGAAAGTGTGTTACAATACTTTACAACACTTTAAATAAGGTAGGATTAAGGTTAACAAGAGGTTTATTTGGTGTTGTTAATTAATAAAACCTTAGAAAAGTGTGAAAGTGTGTTACAACACTTCACAACACTTTAGGAAGGTACACTTTAAATTCATTAGTTCACAAGGGCCCAAGATATAATGTGGATGTGTTAAACACATTAGAACACTAAATCAAGGCACCATTAAGTCTAGTCTACAAGGAAGGCCCAAACAAGCAACTTGGGAAAAGTAGAAGGGATACTTTTTGCATTGCCACATTTAGCCCAGTGAGAGGATGAACTTCCTTCAAACTCACACTAAAGTAGACAAACACACATCAAGAGGGGTCCAAGTTTACCCATGCTGGTAAGATGGGATGACAATGATCAAGAGTGGTGATCAAGCCCCTAGAATGAAGATGCCATGGTGAACGAACATAGACAAAAAAAAAACAAATGATAATGATATAAGAATTACAACAAAGCACAAGCATGCACTGTTAAAGAAATAAAGAAACTGGAAGAAAATGAAAAATAAAAATGGCAGATCAAGCTTCAATCATTTGTCCAACACGATGTGGATCATATCTAGGTTGTTCGTACGAAAAATGCATACTCAGTCTTGTTGGTTATTTTTCCAGCAAAACCCCACAATTCTCTAAAGAGTATCCAACTCTTATAGTGAAGAAACTACAAGGTTAGTGGCCAACACAATGAGCTTAGGATTTTGTGATCCTTACTCCTTCACTTCAGGCTCTATGAAACTTATGAGGGTGATCCCAATTATGTTTTCGTGAAGTGTATTCAATTAGTAACACATTTATACACATATTGATTCCTATTTATTGCAAATAAAACCCATCTCACTAAAGATTTGGAAAATCTTTAAGTGAATGACTACTTACTTGCTAAGAATCAGAGATATTCCTAACCAACATTATTCTTGAAAAAGATCTTCAATGAATATTGTTCTTATTTTAAGTTCATGGTCAGGTGTGCTATTTGCTCATTTTTATGAAAGATTTTCTAACAAACTGACTAGTGTCTCATCAATTGGAGCAATGGAGTCAAATATGTAAGAATCAATAATATATGAACTACTTAATTTAGAGATAGGTGGACTATTTTCATATTGCTTTACATTTATGAAAACTCACAATGCCTAAAAACACTCACTCCTTACCAATCTTAAGCAATTCCTTACAAAATCTATAATCCTATTCAAGCATTTTAATTAGCTCTTTGAGTTAAAGCTGAAAACATAATCATACATTCAAGTGGAACAATTGAAGATAAATGATAACACCATTAGTATTTTCATTCATAACTTGTGAGAAATATACATAGGAAAGTATTTGTTTCCAAACTAAGATTTGTTTTGATATCAGTAGTTTATATAAAACTAATTTAAGACTATTACATAAAGGATTTCATGGAAAAGACAATCTATTGGCCTATTTAGCCATATTCTATTTAAAATTTCATTCCTAAGCTTAGCTATCACCCAAAACCCTATTGAGACTTGAAAATACGACCCTCTATAATGAGCCTTGAAATCCCTCTTATAGAATAAGGGAGAAACAAGCATTGAGATCAATTACATTTACATTTCATCTCATTTGAAGATCATTTGCACCAAAATTTGAGACATCCTTAGTTAGTTACATCCAATCATTACTAAAAATGGAAGAGTAAAAGACCACATTCCACATCCCTTGCATGAAGACACATCGGCTCCTCAAAAGGTATAGTTTGTTGCAACAATGTTGAATCCTCATCCTAGTTGACCAAAGAATATTCTCCACTCATAGCCCTAGTAAAAATTTGCATACTACCCGAAAGAAACCTACATGCTACCAAATTTAGGAAGCATGGAACTTATCCATTACACCAGCCCAAAAAGTTTGCACATTAGCACTAGAAACAAGAAATTACATGAATGTTGAATAGGACAATTTAAGTCATTAGCCTTAGAGGATACTAGCTTGCCCCTTACTCATGGTGGAACTTGAGGAACCATTGGCATATGGATTTTGGTGTTTTCATTGATGGCAACACAAGTCATTTATCCGGTCTGCACTATAGTATCTGACCATACCAGAAGACAGAGTAAAGAACAGGGTATCCGATTGAAGTTGAATCTGTTAGTCTATTTGCATTTACTAGTTTATTAGTTTGGATTGTAGATCTCAGGGAAGGTCGATGGGTATCTAGAATGTATTATCCTTGAGTTTTTTTCTATCACATCAAGTGGTGTACGAGTTGGGAGATTTGATAGTTTGATTTTCTATTCAACACTACTAGAAGGTTGACTAAGTGAATATGGGATGTTGTGGTGTTCAAGGAAAAATTATTTGGACTATTTTCGTATTGCAGATTTTGTTTTGGGTCCTCACTATACTATGGCTGACTTTGGTGGATGCACATTAAATTTTATTCATGATTTGAGCTAACAGTTGGTAAATATTTTCTATTTTATTAAAGCCGAAATATAGTAATTGAATCCTTGGTAGCAGATATATATAAGAGATCAGTTATTTCATTTTGGTGTGTGTGTGATGTGTTGATGTATGTAGAAAATTTTATAAGGTCAGCTGAGTGATTTTGCATAGTTTCACTTGTGCAATAAAGGATTTTGTGAAGCAAATTGAGACAGAATAGAGCAAAGTGCAAAATCAAACAAAAGGTCCAGAATTTGATCTATTAGCCTAACTAGAACTGTAAATAGGCATTTGTAGATGCTAATTTCTTGGTTCAACCTTTTTGATGTAATCCAAATCTTTGTAAGGTAGTGAGCCTTCCTAATTTTGAGTAGTGAGCTCTAGGCAATGTGCCTAAATGCAAGTGCATTCCCATTTTGTAGAACACTTATATTTGAGTACTCAAATTTTGGATTAACCTGCATTGTGGTTTTTCCCCTAACAGGGTTTCCACGTAAAAATTATTGTATTATGGTGTTGTGACTTATTGTTTTATGTTTGTGCATCTTTATTTTGATTGAATGTTATAGGAACTTGTGAGATCAGATTAATAAAGCTAAAAATTGCACAACACTGATTCACCCCCCCTCTCGTTGATGCTTGATTCCAATAATTGGTATCAGATCTAGGTTCCTCATAAGAAGTTTAATAGCTTGAGGTGGATCTTGGAATGTAATGGACTCTGGCAGTCTTCAACAACAACTTTTGGTGGTGGTTGATGATCTTGATAAATCCAAAGCAGAAGTCTGGGAATTGAAAGAGAATATTAAGGATGTTGAGAAATTCATTCAGAAATTGAAGGATCAGATTGTTAAATCTAGGGAGAAGAGAAAGGATCTATGTGACCAGATTAAGAAAAAAGAGAAAAAAAGCATGGATGATGTTCACCTGAATCAAACCTTGAAGGAAATAACTGAAGAATGTGAAAAGCTTTCTAGAGACAATGCTACCCTAAAGCATGAGATGGAATCTATGGTGATGAAGATGACTAAGGAGATTGAAGAAAGTAAGAAGAATGAGGAAAATCTTGCCCAATCTCTAAAAGAGAGATCTGATGAATGTAGCAGAATTAATGGAGAATTCATTCAGTTAGAGATTGAACTGCAACAATCCAAAAACAATGAAGAAGAGCTTGAAAAATAGATTGTTATTCTAAAGGATGAAGTTGCTACTACAAATGAATATAAGGAGAAGTTCAAGATTGGCTCAGTTAATCTTGATGAGCTGACTCAAGGTCAGAAGAATGGAAATGACAAGCGAGGTCTTGGATATGAGAAAGGAGAAAGTTACGGATCTAGACAAAGGAATTTCAGGAAAGGAAATCTGATGAACAAAGCAAATAGACATTCAGTAAGACAACCTAATGCTCAAAATTTTAATGGATATTGTTTTGTTTGCAATAAATTTGGTCATATGGCTGGTCAATGTAAAAGTAAAATAAAATCAAGTGATCCATCATTCTCCAGTCAGTGTTTCAATTGTAATAAGTTTGGTCATCAGTTAATCAAATGTAGAAATATGTCAAACAACTCTGTCAGTGGAAGGAATGTTAAATGTTATACTTGTGGAAGATTTGGGCATATTGCTAACCAGTGCAAATGAAGAAGAAATCAATGGAATGACTGGTATGGACAAAGAAATGTTGTGTGCTTCAATTGCAACAAATATGGTCACATTGCGAGATTCTACATAAATAAAAATATGGATAGAAGAGGTCTGACATACAAAGGAAGAAATACGCAAAAATATGATAAAGGAAAAGGGAAAGTGATTGTGGATGAAATACGAGATTAGATGAAGAAAACATGGGTGAAGAAGAGTCCCTCTATTATAGGAAATGAGCCTACACTAGAACTTGCTTCTGGGAATTCCTCCAAGAATTAGTTTTAGGCCTCTAGTTTAGGGGGAGATGTCAAGAAAAACCTTCAAACCCCCTACCGATAATGAACTACAGGATATGGAGGAGTGCAGTGATTGTACTGGTGATCTACAAATGTTGTTGAAATAGTTGGAAAGAGTATTATACTGAGTTGAAGGTCTATAGACGAGTTATCTTTCTCAATTTATGGAAAAAAGGTATCTGGATAAGTTAGGGAAAAATCATTTATTACAAAAAAATTTAAGTGTGCGAGTTATAAAAAGCAAGTTGAATCCATTATTTTCCACATTATATCAAAGAAAAGAAGGAGAGTACTCTGCATCAAAATTTTGAAAGTGTACTCGGTGGCAGAACCCTAATCTATCAGGTACTTCAGTTATATTGAAATTTTAGTCTAATTTGGTGTGCGGTTGAAGAACTTATTTTCAAGACATGTGTATGGAAGGTAAAATGGAGGAAATCAAAGAAATGATAAAACTAGATGAGTATAGAAGTGAGAAGATTAGAGCTGAAAGAAACATGTTTTTACATGATCAATTGAAATGGCTAAAAGAAGCCAAACATAAAAGCTTGGATATTTGGAGTGAATTCCCCTATTTTGTAAACACAGAAATCGTTGATTTTATTCTAGACAGATTGAATGACGATATTCTAACTTTGGATAAACCTTACCACATCTTGAAAGAAGTGATTGGAATTTTAACTGGGTTATGCAAAGTTGGGGATGTGCCAAGGAAGAAATCAATCTGAAATAAATAAGTTGAAACCCTAACTAGAGTAATTGGAGATCAAAGGGAAATGATAATCTCCACAATTAGAGATTCAGTGACAAGGTACATTGTGCATGGAATATCCTACAAAATATTTTTCAGAAATAGAGAACGAACAAATTTGGCAGGTGTTGTTTACATTTCTCACAAGATGATAATGGAAGATCAAGATTTTGATCTTTGCGGATTACTGAAAGATCAACTGATGGAGAACGTGCAATTGACAAAGAAGACATATTACCCTTTTAGGGAACTTGAATTTGGTTCCTCCTTCGGTGAGATGGATAGAAAGAAGAAAAGAGCAAAAGAAATTACTATTTGTACTCCACCAGCATGCAAGACTCCAAGAGTTGAAGGGAAAGGAAAAGAACAGGTGATTGTGGAAATACCATATGAGGAATTTGATAAGGAAACTGAGGACACCCAAAGAAAAGAACTAGAAACAACCAAATTAGAACAAGAAAAGACAATAACTGAAGAAAGTGAAGAAGAAGGTGATTTAACCAAAGAAGAGCTATTGCAACTTATTCATGAGGAAGATGGAGTGAAGAAAATTGCAAACATATGGTCTATCAGACCTTCATATGAGCAGGACATGATCTTAAGTGTAATAAGTGCTCATCTTGTGGACAACCATATCAAATTAGAGAGCTTGCAGAATACATTTCTAGAAGAGATGATTGAATGCATCAAGGAAATCATGGACTCTGTGTTTCAAAACAAGGAAGAAGAAGAAGTAATCTTGCACTTGAAGAAGGAGTATAGATTTTCACTTACCAAACTGAAAAGGAACATGAATCAATTAAGGAAATGCATAAGGGAAACAAACAACATCTATAAATACTATCTTCGATGGCCTCATGCGATCAACAAGTACAAAGAAAAGATGGAACAAATTGAAACAAAGCTGAACAGTATTGGACAAAATTTTAACATGTTTCAAGATCAAGATGGTGTAGTTAAGAAAAGGATTAAGGAATTGTAGTCAGAGCATACAAAAGTTCAAATCACTAGAGACAGGATTGTTGACACCTTTTGGAAAGTGAAGGATATAACAAAATGCAGGCTGGAACAATTGATTGAGATACTGAGGAAAGGAGAAAGATTAGAAGAAGGAATCACCATTCCAGAATCCCTCATCAAGATTATCAATGGGACATCTGAAAACAACATCATGATCATAATCACCAATATTATAGTAGAAGCATGGAAGAAGTTTCTCTAAGAGATGAAGGAAAAGTAAAAAATAATTTTCTAACACAAGTACCGATTGTATTTCTTCAAAAAATTTGAATCAATTTTTGCATCAGTAAGTTTTCATTACACTTCATAGGGGGAGAGAGAAAAATATTTTATTATCCTTTTGTAATTGATGTCAAAGGGGGAGAGAGAGTGGTGAAAAATGCCTTATCAAATTTAGGGGGAGTTTTTGTCAGCTATGGCTTTTTGAAGTCTTGAAGGTTCTAACACTTAGTCATTTTTCACTAAGTGTTACCATCAATGCCAAAGGGGGAGATTGTTGGCATATGGCTTCTAGTGTTGTCATTGATGGCAACCTAAGTCATTGATCTGGCATGCACTACAGTATCTGACCATAGCGGAAGACAGAGTAAAGAACGGGTATCCAACTGAAGTTGAAATTGCCAGTCTATTTTCATTTACTAGTTTATGAGTTTGGATTGTGGATCTCAGGGAAGGTTGATGCGTATCTGGAAAAATTATTTGGAGTATTTTCATATTGAAGATTTTATTTTGGGTCCTCACTATTCTATGGATGAATTTGGTAGATGCACATTAAATTTTATTCATGATTTGAGTCGACAGTTGGTAAATATTTTTTGTTTTATTGCAGCCGACATATAGCGATTGAATCCTTGGTAGCAGATATATATAAGAGATTGGTTATTTCATTTTGGTCTGTGTGTGATGTGTTGATGTATATAGTGAATGTTAGAAGGTCATTTGAGTGATTTTACATAGTTTCACTTATGCAATAAAGGGTTTTGTGAAGTGAATTGAGACAAAACAAGGTGAAGTGCAAAATCAAATAGAAGGTCCAGAATCTGATCTATGAGCAGGTAACTGGAACTGTAATCAAGAATTTGTAGATGTTATTTTCTCAGTTCAACCTTTTTGATGTAATCCAAATATTTGTAAGGTAGTGAGCCTTCTTGATTTTGAGCAGTGAGCTCTAGGTAGTGTGCTTGAATGGAAGTGCATTCCCATTTTGTAAAACACTTATATTTGAGTACTCAAATTGTGGATTAACCTCCACCGTGGTTTTTCCCCTAACAGGGTTTCCATGTAAAAATCCTTGTGTTATGGTGTTGTGGCTTTTTTTTTAATGTTTGTGCATCTTTCTTTTGATTGAATGTTATAGGCACTTGTGAGATCAAATTAATAAAGCTAAAAATTGCACAACACTGATTCACCCCCCCTCTCAGTGTTTCTTGATTCCAACAGGAACCGTCACCACCTCCTCATCAAAATCATCAAATACTACTAGGGAGAGGGGATAATAATCACCCTCTGGGTCAGTTTCACCCTCACTGTCTGAAGGGCTATTAGAAACCTCACTAGGAGAATTATGTCTTCCTAGATAAGCCTTTTGATCCTTGCACTTTTTCTTTTCCTTCTTTTCATATTCCACCAACTCTTTTTCCTTTGAACCTGATCAGTTCTTTTGAAATAGTTTGGCTCATTAGGTGGTAGTTACGCCTGACACAATACTTCTTAAATTTCCTACATCCCCTTCTACTCTTTGGTGTATCAGAAGCTCCCTATGCATCAACTTCATTCTTAGGGGAATTCTCCTCAAACTCAAGCAAACTCAGTCTCCTAGACCTTCAAACCAACCTAATAGACTCTCCGTACTTACTCATCCTCTTAGTGATAATAACTAGAAAACCTCTACCAATTCTGCTCTCAGACTCAAACTCAATTGTTAGTTTTTGAATGCAATTTTGAAATGAGAAATTTGGCCATTGGTCCTCATTATAATGAGCCATGCAAGTGTGCCAACTATTAATTCTTCAAAGAAAGCTTGTGCGTAAGCTAGCAACAGTCTTCTTTGATATTTTTAATCTTAACTATTGATAATGTTTTAAAAGATAAATCAACAAGTAGATTACTATGAAAACACTTATAATTAAGTTTTAATTATGCTTTTATGCTCCTTTAAATTAGAAAATCCCTGAGTAGATATACATCTGTGACTCTGTACATAACATCAATTAAAACTATTTGTGCTATAATTACCCACTTACCAGTGGGAATTAGATCACCTGCATTTCTTCATAACAAAGCACCAGGGAATGATATTGATTTGATCTCAAAATATTGGTTCATACATTACCCTGATTTTTTTTCACCTTCTCCACATGTATCAATAACTGCCAAGACTGACGACTGAAATCTCAAGTATGTGCCTCAAAGAACAAAGTTGAAAATAGCACCATTTAGAAAATAGTACCTTCTCAGCCAAATTTAGAAGTATTCTAATTTTATTAGAGTCCACTAGATTAGGCCATGTCACCTGCCATCGATCATCGATTTCATCTCTTACGAAACAAACCCCTATTCTCAAAGCTTAGTGGGTCTCACAATAATGATAGATGTTGCTTCGCCCATTAGCCCGTGTGACTGTCCTTTCTTACTTTTGTAGATGGATGGGTAGACGAGGAACGAATCTAATGTGAACACCTATCATGACGTCCATTGTTGATCTTCTTTCAAACTACATCCACTAGCCCTGTGGAGATAATGGTCCTGCCATCTGGTAGTACTACATGGGGATTGCTCGCTAGCTTGTGTCTTTAAAATAACATGAAATAAATCAAGACAAGCGTGCAGGGAATGGTTGAGATGTGGCCATGCCTTCAATTCTATAGTTGTTGATCTTATTTGAAAAGTGCCAACAATATTCACCAAGGAGACCGAGCCTACCAACATACAAGACATGTGGTCGAAGCCCGCCAACCCGTGTGAATAAAGTAAGAAGAAACAATCCAATGTGGGCATATGGGGAACGACTGGGATTAATTCCCCACGTTCGAATGTCCAATATAAAATTCCATCTCTGCACATGTCAAAAATTGTTACTGATAAAAGGGGGCCATCTCTAGGCAAACATGATATTGACCCATAAGAACAAAGGCTAAGGTTTTAAAATATTAAAATCAAGCCTCGACCATAGGAGAATTTGATGCTAAAAAGGACCAAGCATACCGATGAACCTAAACACAAGGGGTCAATGAATACACGATTTTAATGGCATAAGTGGCAACTTAAGTGACTGGGTACATGGAAAACAAGTCAATGCAACTTTAAAACGATCAAGGGTTTTTTGATTCATAGGCCAATTTTGGGAGGGTTTATGAATATAAAACCCTAACACAGTGATGATGATATGACCTAAAATTAGAAGTGAGGGTCCAAGCCATACTTTGCACAATTTTTAGGGTGGAACCATGAAATTTTTTGAGGGGTTCCATCAATGGCTCCTATTGGGGACACATGCCTCCTGCAGGCATGGTGAGATCCCAGAATCATGGGTGAAGCAGACTAGGCACAAAAATCCAAAACAGAAAGAAACAAAATTGTACAAAATATTACGCATGCCAAAAGACCTGAAAAGGGAGATCCAATCTCCACTCCACCTGAAACCTTCTCCAAAGGTGCAAATTTTAGTATGCACCCTACAATCTAACTGGGATTCATCTCCATATTGGTGCCACTAGGCCACTAAAACTTAGGGCTAATTCTTTCCCTTGTCAAAGACCAACCTCTGTCATACCACTACAACAAGCATAACCTTCTCCTTACAATCAGTAACATGTGGATACCCTTGGGGTCTACCTGATTACAAACAATGTTACTAGCATTTTTCTCAATTTTTCTGAGTATATTACTGCTAGTGTAATTGTAGTCATTCTGTAATGTATTATCAAGCACAAACTAAAAATTATTATCATCACATGATATATCTCCATATTGAAAATAACACTCCTTGCTTTTCATTTTATTGTCATGCTCTACAAATATACCTTCCAGTTGATCTGGAAATTGAAAATGTTCATACTCATGTAAGTAGATGACATCATTATAGTCATCTTGATTTGCTACACCCATTTCAAATGTGAAAAATTAATAATAAATACCCTTAGAGAGCTCACCAATGTTTTGCTTTGTTTTCTCAAGGCCACATTCTAACCATGTGTCAAATGCATCATTAGAATTTTCAAAAAGTGGGTTCTCTCTACACCAATAAGGGTCATCATTTCTCATCTCTAGTGAAGATGGAGGCTCATAAAACAATGGATTTTCCATCACATTCATTTTTGACATAAGAGCCTTAGCCTCCTCAGTATGAAGATCAAAAACCTTCAAGTCATCATTACACTCAAAATCACTGTAATCACTTGAAGAGTAGATAGAAACATTTTCAAACTCATTCCCACCATCAGATTGTTTAGTACAGACAATAGGAAATTCTGCCATGTACACATGATCTAAGATATCATGGTCAGAAAGCTCTTCAAACTCCATAACATTATCAACCAAAATTAGTGGCTTCAAATTCTCATCATAATGCATAACCTGATCATCTGAGAATGATCTTATGTCATTAACATGTCTGATGCTAATATTATCCTCATCTGATGTAAAAATTCCCAACTCTACTCCATACAAGCTATTATGACTAGAATAATAGCAATAAACATGATCAACCTCATAAATTAAATGTTTGAATGAATAGGCCCAATGATACTAGGTTCACTATTGACAAAATTTTCAACCCTGGAAATGTTGTAATCAGAACTACATGGTTGTATCACACTAAATGATGAATAAATTATCTCATTATCACTCTTTTCTTCAAAAATATTAATAGATTCATCTGAATCATAAGACTGCATATGGACCCTCTTTATGGTCTTATCATCTGAACAACTAGTAGTTTTATCATCATTTGGTGTCTCATGGCAGAAATTTCTTGTATTCAAATGACCTTTGTGCATTCCATATTTTTGGTTGTTTTCAATGTTCATGGCTATCCCATATGTCTGATGCAAGGTTTTTGGATTTTTATATCTCAGTAGATAGCTCATTTTCCTATCAAAAGATCCTAAATAAACAACCAAACATACTACATCACTTAACTTTAAAACATCAGGAATATCCCTTAATGTTTTAGCAAATCTTCTGTTAAATGTTGGAACCAGTTCATCATCTTCTTTCTCAATGTTCATAAATTTATTGAGCAAAGAATTAGCACTAATTCTTTCACCAAATTGTTCCATGAACACTATTTTGAACTCATTCCAAGAATATACAAAGCATGCTGGTAAATCAGGGAACCAATATCTTGAATCTCCTTTTATGGATTAAACAAACAACCTCATGATCACATCCTCATGATCTACTTCAAAGTCATTCATTAGATTATTGAATTCTTGTAGATGCTTTTTTGCTGATTCACACTTTTTGCCACTGAACTTTGGTAGATATTCCCTAATTTTAGATGGGATAACTTTTGGGTAGCCATTAATCCAAATGAAATTAATAGCTCTATATCTATCAGAGTTAAAACTTCTTCTACAACCTGTCTGGGGCTCATTATAAACCATAGTTGCACACTAGATTATACCAAGGTATATATAGTGATTATATACCCTCTTATACCCTTACAAGCTTTTCATTTAACATCATTTTCAATTATAAAAGGTTCAGCCCAATTCTTTTTTAGAAATAATTTATACCTCACATCATAATAGATTTTGCAACTTAATAATATAGAAGTATACATAATTACCCTTCCCTTTGTTAGTGCTTATTCACTGAATAGGGAACCAAATTTTCATGAATTTCCCATGTGGTTGTCATATGCTGAATGCATGCTTTGTGAAAACCAAAATATGAAGAATACTTGGATATATTGCAGCTGTTGTAGAATTTTCTTCCTGATTGGAAATATTGTAGATTTAAAATTCCTTTTGAATCTTCAATAGGTTCCTTAGACAGAGTCGCCACCTCTTTTCATAGAGGGCTGAACTTTAAATGGTATGAAGTTCCTTTGAGTATGAATTTCCTTCTAGGTCTTATTCCATAGTAGAATCACACATAAATTCTTTGACATCACTGCAATAGAAATACTACCAGATATTAATATCTGAACCAGATGTCCAGATTCACTTAACTCTTGAATCTATAATATAACAGTCTGTAACTGGAGATTCAAAGCTAGTCTCTAGTAGAGTTACCATTTCTTGTTGGTGATTTTTCTAGTAGAACCCCACAATTCTCTAAAGAGCAGCAAACTCTTATAGTGAAGAAACTACAAGGTTAGTGGCCAACACAACGAGCTTAGGATTTTGTGATCCTTACTCCTTCACTTTAGGTTCTATGAAATCTAGGAGGGTGATCCCAATTATGTTTTTGAGAAGTGTATTCAATTAGTAACACATTTTTACATAGATTGATTCCTATTTATTGCAAATAAAAGCCATCTCACTAAAGATTTGGCAGATCTTTAAGTAAATAATCATAAATATTCCTAACCCACACTATTCTTGAAAAATATTTTAGATGAATATTGTTCTTATTTTAAGTTCATGGCCAGGTGTGCTATTTACTCATTTTTATGTAATATTTTCTAACAAACTGACCAGTGTCTCATCAATTGGAGCAACAAATTCAAATATGTAAGAATTAGTAATATATGAACTAATCAATTTAGAGATAGGTGGACTATTTTCATATTGCTTTTCATTTATGAAAACTCACAATTCCTAAAAACACTCAGTCCTTAAAAATCCTAAGCAATTCCTTACAAAATATACAATTCTATTCAAGTATTTTAATCAACTCTTTGAGTTAAAGTTGAAAACAAAATCATACATTCAAATGGAACAATTGAAGATAAATGATAACACCATTAGTATTTTCATTCATAACTTGTGAGAAATATACACAGGAGAGTATTTTTTTCCAGACTAAGATTTATTTCAATATCAATAGTTTATATAAAACTAATTTAAGATTATTACATATAGGATTTCATATCTAGGTATGTGTAGGATCATCATGGAAAAAAAATAAAAAAAATTAGAGTTAGGAAACTTGATGTAAAAAATTGAATAAGTTATCTATATTATTTAAAAAATATGTAAGAATAGAATCTGTAGCAAATTGAATGTAGTTTCTAAACTACTAGGTTTATTTAAAAAAGGAAAAAATCTATTAGGTGAAAATTTGAAATTTCAATGCAATAGTACTTAAATTTTAGGGAAAAAATAAGAAGTAGGTGTCTGTCTAACCACCCTAACCACAATAAAATGATGATATTTTTTTATAAGATTTTAGATATAAGTAGAAGAGTCATGTCCCAATGTGGTGCATATTTTTTGTAATTTTTTTCCAAGTAAATAATTAATTATGAATTTTTATGAAATTTTTAAATTTTTTTATAAAAACTCATGTTTGACCACCTTAACTTGGTCAAAACTTCATGAAATTCATTTTTTATTTTTTTAATCCTATAGTACGTGAAGCATAGAATGTGATGCATGTTTCAGATTAAAAAAATGTGATACTATTTGAAAGCTATAGATGTTTTTCAATCAGCCTGTCAATTAGAACTTTAGTTGTAATTCAAATAGAAAATGAATAATAATTATTTATTAAATTCAAAGTACAACATAATTTAAATTGGTGGAAAGATGAAAATCTCCTCTAGAAACCCTTTTTGTTTCATCAATTTTTGGTAAAAAAAATTTGTCAGCCACATACCCTACAAATACCCATCATATCACCACTTTTTGGCCCATCATGATCCTGCACATACCCACCCAAGACAATCTACTAGCATATTTACCCATATTCTATTTAAAATTCCTTTCCTGAGCTTAGCTATCACCTAAAGCCCTATTGAGACTTAAAAATCTGACCCTCTGTAATGAGCCCTGGAATCCCTTTTATAGAATAATAGAGCAACAAGCATCAGGCTCAATTACATTTACATTTCATCTCATTTCAAGATCATTTCCACCAAAATTTGAGATGTCCTTACTTAGTTACACACAATCATTGCGGAAAATGGAAGAGTAAAAAACCACATTCAACATCACTTTCTTTAAGACATGCCAACTCCTTAAAAGGAAGAGTTTGTTGCAACAACGTTGAATCGTCATCCTTGTTGACCAAAGAAGATTATCCACTTGTAGCCCCAACAAAAATATGCATACTACCTGGAAGAAACCTACATACCCCCAACTTCAGGAAGTCTAGCACTTCTCCATTACACCAGCCTGAAAAATTTCCACATCACTGCTAGAAACAAGAAATCACATGAATGTTGAAAAGGGAATCCTGACAAAAGGGCTATGGTGTCATCAAAAACAAAAATGGTGTAGATTCATCGACCTTAGAGGATACTAGCCTGCGCCTTGCTCATGGTGTAACTAGAGGAACCATTACCACCTCCTCGTAAGAGTCATTAGAAGGTACAAGGGAGAGGGGATAACAATCACCCTCTGGGCCAGTGTCACCCTCACTGTTTGAAGGGCTATCTGAAACCTCACTAGGAGAATTATGTCCTCCTAGATAAGCCTTACGATACTTGCACTTTTTCTTTTCCTTGTTGTCATGTTCCACCAACATTTTTTCCTTTGAACCTGACCAATTCTTTTGAAACAGTTCAGCTCCTCAGGTAGTAATTACTCCTGACACCATATTTAAATTTCTCGCATCCCCTTCTACTCTTTGGTGTATCAGGAGATCCCTGAGCATCAACCTCATTCTCAGGGGAATTCTCATCAGACTTGAGTAAAATCAATCTCCTAGACCTTCAGACCGACCTAATCGACTCTCTAGACTTACTCATCCTATCAGTGATAAGAACCAAAAAACCTCTACCAATTCTACTCTTAGACTCGAACTCAATTGTTAGTTTCTAAATGCAATTTTTGAATGAGAAATGTAATCATCGATCCTCATTATAATGAGCCGTGCAAGTGTGCCAACTATTAATTCTTCAAAGAAAGTGTGCGTGAGCTACCAACAGTCTACTTTGATCTTTTTAATCTTAACCATTGATAATGTTTTAAAATATAAATCAATGGGTAGATTACTATGCAACCACTTATAATTAAGTTTTAATTGTGCTTTTAATGCTCCTTCAAATCATAAAAGCCTTGAGTAGATATACATCCACTATGTACATAGCATCAATTAAAACTATTCATGCTATAATTACCCACTTACCTATGGGAATTAAATCACCTATATTTCTTCATAATAAAACAATGGGGAATGATCCTAATCTGATCTCAAAATATCGGTTCATACATTACCCTGCTTTGTTTTCACCTTCTGCACACATATCAATAACTGTCAGGACTGACGACCAAAATCTCAACCATAAGCCTCAAAGAACAAAGTTAAAAATAATACCATTTAGAAAATAGTACCTTCTCAACCAAATTTAAAAGTATTCTAATTTTATTAGAGCCCACCAGAGCCTTTTAGAAATTCCACATGGCACTTGCCTGCTTGCCAATTGCAAAATACAGGACATGGGTGGGGCCCTCACGGGATGGCGAGGAGTGGTAAGGATTAGGCCATGTCACCTGCCATCTTACGAAATGAACCTTCATCCTCAAGGCTTAGGAGGCCCCACAATAATGATAGATCTTGCTCCACCCATTAGCCTATGTGACTATCTTTAGTTAATGTTGTAGACGAATGAGCACATGGGGAATAGATTTGATGCAAACACATGTCGTGATGTCCATTGTTGATCTTATTTCGGTCTACATCCACTGGCCCTACAGAGACACTGGTCCCACCATCTAGCAGTACTATGTGGCCATCGTCCGCTAGCCCGTGTCTTTAAAATAACATGAAATAAATCAAGATGGGCATGCGAGGAGTGGTAGAGATGTAGCCATGTATTCAACTTTACAACCATTGATCTTCTGTGAAAGGAACCAACAATCTTCACCAAGGAGACCGGGCCCACCAGCATACAAGACACATGATCGAAGCCCACCAACCCATGTGAATAAAATAAGAAGAAACAATCTAGCATGGGCATACAACAGATGACTGGGATTAATTCCCCATGATCAGTTGATCAGTATAAAATCCCATCTTTGCATATTACAAAAAATTTTACTCATGAAAGGGGTCCATCTCTAGGAAAACATGATATTGACCCATAAGAACAAAGGCTAAGGTTTTGAAATATTAAAATCAAGCCTCGACCATAGGAAAATTTGACACTAAAAAGGTCCATGCATACTAATGAACCTAAACACAAGGGGCTGGTGAATGCATGATTTTAATGGCATAAGTGGCAACTTAAGTGACCGAGTATTGGGAAAACAAGTTAATGCAATTTTAAAATGATCAAGGGTTTTTTGATTCATAGGACAATTTTGGGAGGTTTTATGAATATAAAACCCTAACACAATGATGAGGATATGACCTAAAATCAGAAGTGAGGGCCCAAGATAGACTGTGCACAATTTTTAGGGTGGAACCAAAAAATTTTCTGAGGGGTTCCATCAACTCTAAGGAAATGAAGCTTTAGGCTGTCTGCTGGGTAAGAATTCCAAGAAGGTGAGAAGCATACACTCATGGATGGTATACACTCACACACATGTGAGTGGCTAAGGGAAAGTCATGCCCTCATTCGACTTCCTGTCAAACCATACCAAAGTTATACCTCCTGATAACTTTGCTAAGGCACCACACAAATATGATTTTCGAGCTTCATGAGACAAGAAAAACTTCGTATTCTTGGAGCTCATGAAAAAACAAGATGGCTCTATAGGCATGCAAGTTGTGTTATGCAAGGTGGCCATATATCTAAAAAATGTAAATGCAACAATGAGGAATGTTCAAGGGAGTCTTGCTTAGTTCATATGAGGTCTTAACTTAGGGAACATTGTGCCTAATTTCTCCAAGAGAAGACCAATCAAAGAATAGAAAATTCACAACTTAGGGGATGCAGTGTGCCACATCAATCCACTAAGAGGAATGTAATATGCTAAGATAGATCATGCTCTTGAAGGACATCATACCCAATGTCATCCATAATGTGAAAGATGCATTGTATAAAATAAAAAGAATGCACCATGAAACATGTAAAGAAAAATGCAAAAGAATAATGCCAATGTATGCCCCTAGTTTAAAAAAAATTGCTAAAAACCATGTTGTGAGAAATTACAGTTTTAAAGTAGCAAATGATAAATGCAAACAATAAAAGGATATGAGAGCTAACTTGGAAATCCCTATGCCAAGTCATATGTTTCAAAGTAAAGCTACGTCATGCAGAAGAAAAGGAAAAGAGAGGGGTTCCCCTAAAAATGAAAATTCGAACACATAAGGGATCTATGGATTTGGGGTCAGTATGTTCTTGCTACAATGTTTTTAGAGTCCTTGAAATTGTCACCATTCCCCAAATACACATAGAACTAGAAGAATGACACAAAGAGAGAAAAACAAAGAAAAATCTTTTGGTTCAACATGGAAGTGATTCGTAAGAAGATGTGATAGGGGGAAAATGGACTCGCAATACAAGAAAGGAATTCCTAATCCTAGATTTTCCTTTATAGGGGGATGGTTCATTCAAGGAAACCTAAGATCCCAAAGTGGATTGACTATCAACACAAAGGTGAGTCAATTCTCAACAAGCGAGACCCAGGAAGATTCCTTAGGCTTTGAGGGGTTCACCACCAAGAAAAAGCTTAGAAAAAGACAAATTATCATTCAACTTACAAAACCTAGTAATGCAAGCCAAATAATGAGTGCAAATGATAAAATTAAGTAACAGAAAGTTAGGATGTATGTACTTGGGAAGTCTGGAAACATGAAGGATTTTGGAAATGCAAAAATGTTGTCAAAATATGCCAAGGAGGACTAAGACGCCCTTACTATTGTCTTAGTCCCACTTCTATTTTTCGGGGAAAACATGAAATCTTCAGATGTCAGAACAAAATCCAAAATAATCTCTGTGAAATACCTCCAGGAGGACTAAGATGCCCTTACTATTTTCTTAGTCTCGATCTGAATTTTTACAATTTCAGAATGTGATCCTGAGGTCCAAGTTCTGCACTTCCCTTCTTCTCAGATCTTAGGTCCCGAAACTTCCAGATGTAGCCAATAGGTGACTTTTTGCGAAGATGAAAAATTTTCAACCCAGCTTTGCAACTTTTCACTCCAAATGATCTTCAACCTAAATCTACAAACACACACACACAAGAGAGGAAAAACTTGTTGATTGTCAGTAAATGGGGGTTTGCCTTGGTCAAACCCCTTGTTGGTAATTAAACCTTGGAATGAAATGAAATAATGAAGGGAAATGATGAATGAACTAAGTGTTGGGTGATCCCACAATACTAGTTTACAATTTTTGGCTAAACTAGACACTAAACTAATTTTTTCTAAGTAAATCTTCACTTTCGGGCACCTATAGCGGCTAAACCGTGAGGAATTTGAAGATGATGAAAAATAGTGATTTGTGACATCTTGTCTATAGATTTTGATTATATATTTTTTTTAAAATTTGGAATCAGATTGCATTTCTTTTTCCATCTCCTTTGAAAACTAGTTTCGTAGTTAGAACAATAGTGCTTCCAATTGGTTTCATAGTGTTTTATTGATTTTTTTTTGCTTAATCAAGTTTCGTAGTTAGAACAATTACAATTTAGACATAGGTGGACCATATAACACAACTTTTTTTGTATGTATCAAAATTATTATTTTTTTGTTGGATCAAGGACTTCAATATATTGTGCACTCATATTTTTATTTTTTATTTTTGATAATCTTCTATTTTTCCACATGTGCAGAACAAAGAGCTTGATTTTTGATGAAAAACCTACATTCAGAAGAAATAATAAGGTAAATCAAAAGTGGTTTTTTATCAGCATTTTGATAGTTGTAAATGAGACTTCATTATAGGTATGATTTAAAACTACCGGGGTTCTATCTAAGGGAGTTTGATCTAAGATAGTTTGATCAAACCCTCTTCAATTGGAATGCTTTAAATGGAATTTTTTAAGGCTTAAATCATTATATTTTCTAAAAATATGTGATTTAAGCAAAAATAAGAACCTCCTAGAAATTGTAAACCATCTTTGTGGGATCACCCTCCTATGTTGCAACTCACCAAACCCTTGTTATAAAATCTGAAAACTTGTGTGAAGTGGCTAGATTGAATGTAGATCTTGAATGGAAGTAATGCTTGATAGATCTTGACTTGAATTGCTTATTTGAATCCAAAACCCTACATGACAAATATTAGCTAAAAAAAAACATGATGCAAGAAGATCTTTGAGATGATGCTCAAATCTTGATGATGGCTCCAAATGCTTGATGAATTGCTCTTGAATGCTCTTGATATCATAAACTTGCTATAAGGAAGAATACTTGAATGCTTGGGGTAAAGATGAGTGAAAGAACCTTGTATTTATACTTATACATGCCTAATATCCCAAAATTACACCACACCAAGCCAACATATGAATTCATTAATTAAAGGAGGCTAAATCCTGCCAAGATTTGAAATTAAATCCTAAAAATAACTTGAGGAGGACTAAGATGCCCTAGGTGGTGTCTTAGTCCCGAGGCTTGAAACTCGAGGCACAAACTCCAAAAAGGGGCCCAATTAAGCTGCCTTTGAAATTAGGGTCTCAAGACCTTTGAGGGACAAAGACGCCCTAGGTGTCTTACTAGTCCTAGTCCAAAAATCAAGGACACACAACCAAAATCATTAAATTGTCATTTATCCTTTGATGTTTGTTAGGATTAGCCATAAAAAGATATAATTTATTAGGCTTGTGGATGCAAAATTTGACCAATTAAGATATAAATAAGGATAAATAAAGCAAGATGGGCCCAAACAAGTGTGAGAATGCAAGGGTATGCATTTTCCTACACTACAGGAAGAAAAATGAATGTCTCAATGCCTTGTGTCATCCCCAAAAGGAAAATAAAAGACAAATGAAAAAGAAAAAGAAAAAGAAAAGGAAAATCCTTTTGGGTCAACATGGAAGAGACATTAATGTCTCAACACCTTGCATCATCCCCAAAAGTAAAGCACAAGACAAATGGAAAAGATAAAAGTGAAAATATGTATGACATAGAGAAGAATAAAGGTACAAAAAGAGGAATGTCATAAAGAGAGAGGGACATCAAACAAAACATTACGGGTGATCACATTATGTACATGTAATCAAAAAATGGAAAATAAATAATGCAAAAGACTAGTAAGGAACATGCAAGTCAACCTAAAGTTGGTCGTCTACATCCTAACCTCGTTCATTATATATGAAAGTTGGACAACTAGCAAAAGGGACAATAGTAAGTGCCAAACTAGGGCCATCACGAGGTTCAACACTCCTCTTAGGAGAATTGTCATTTAAGCTCTTAGAAGAAGAAAACAATGTGTTCAATTCATTATGCACCTCTTCGTCAATTTTAGCAACCTCGTCATCATCATCTAAATTAATCACAACAGGAGGTTAAATGATAATGTCTAAAGAAGGGTTTAGCTCTTGTTGTGCTTGTTGTATTGGATTTTTTTTTTTAGGATGAGGGTAGAGTCATCATGCATTGCTTCATTTAAGTTTTGATTTTGTTTTTCTTTGTTTATTTCTTCATGTAGCCTACAAGCAAGGGCACGATGTCTACACTTATGCTCTCTAGCACCTCTATTTCATTTAGTTTTATTTTCAAGTTGAATTTGTGTAAGAGTGGGTTCATCAACCATAGGTTTCTTTTCTTACCTAAGGGAAGGAACAAAAGGAACCATGAGAGGTTTTTCAACCACTTTATTTTTGACTTTGTAAACTTGTTTTATTCTAGTCCAGGTGTGACAAGATTGTTTTTATTATCTCATTTTCGTTTATAGGAAGTAGGTGAAGGTTCTGTCTTAGGTTGGTCTTGGTTATTTGGAATTTCTTTTAGCTCAATCATGGTTTCGTCTAGGATGGTAGGTTCAGATAGAGGCATGTTTCAAAGGGATAATTATGTTATTTTCTTTTCCTTGAAATTTTGATAGGATAGGAAAAATAAGTTTTCTCATGGTTTTATAGGTTCTATAGGCTCGAGCAATAAGAAATCTAATGAAAAGTTACCTTTGGAGGACAATGCCCGTTAAAGCCACTATGATGGACAATGGAAAATTCATTATCAAGGGGAAAATTTAAGCATTTATGCACAACCGAAGGGACAAATTTGATGGAGCGAAGCCATGGATAGCCTAGCTTCACACAAAATTGGTCTAACTATGGGATGATGGAGAATGATATATCTAAGGTTTTCAATCCTCTTTTTAAGGGAAGAGTGATCGATTCCAGCATAGGGCAATTGAAACCATTATGTGTTGTTATCCATGCTTTTGGTTTATCATATATATCTTGATAGAGCTCATGCAAAAGTAAGAATTCCTCAGTGACCACATTCTCTCCACAAGTAGGATCTATTAATATCCCATTAGTGGGTTTGTCATAGATTCATCCGGCTATGCAAGGAGGACCATTGGGTGTATGTCTAGGTATATCCTTAGAGAAGAAAGCAATGTCAAGGAAATTTTTAGTTTGGCCCTTATGAGGAATTACATATATCACTCCTACCATGTCATCCATAGGATCATTATCTATAGAATCATGTTGAATAAATCATTGTTTTCATCATCCGTATCAACATTCATCACACAATCTTTGTAGTTTCACTGGATTTGACAAATGAAATATTATGATTAGGCATAGGGTTGGTAAAGATTTACAAATTTTGGTTAGGAGGGGAAATAGAATTATTTCCTTGATCACTAACACCTCTAACATAAAGACGACCAAAATCAATGAGGTCTTGCACAAGATGTTTAAGATGCTTACAATGTTTTGTGTCATGTCCATTTTTTCAATGATAATGGCAATATGAGTTTGGTCTATAGCTTGTGGGTAATGGTTTACTAAGATCAGGTGTTTTAATAGGGGGTTGGGTAATCATATTCTATTATGAAGGGTATTGGGTAAGGGGGTGAATTGTCTTTTCGAGTCTCCATAGCTAAAGGGTATCACGACTTTAACAAAAACTACTTGGTTATTGAAATTCTGAGTTGTTTGTTGATAGGGGTTGAATTGAAGAAATCCTTTGTTCTATTTTCTAAAATGTTGGGAATTGTTTTGGTTTGAGCGCTTAGACTTCTTAGTTCAAGTAGAAGTGGATTTTGTATCTCGACTACTAACCAAATTTTGATAATAATGGAGGACAGTACACAAGTGCATAAAGGATGGAAATTTTATCATGGTAACCTTGTCTTGTATCTTGCTTTGAAAATTTTCTATGAACATATTTTGAAGGTGAGGATTAGGAACCTTGACATCGATTTGGGAATAAAGCGATTGGTAGCATGACATAAATTCAAATATATTTTCTTCTTCTTTTTGCTTGCATCTCATAAAATCATCCCAGGTCATCTTAGGGGTCATATGCATTTGGAAATGGTTAAAAAATTCCTCAAAAATTTCATTGAATGAATGTAAAGAAGAGAACCATTCCAAGGCAGTATCCTTTAAGGACCTAGGGAAAAGCTTAGCCAAGAGTTTATCATCAAGGAAAAAGTCACTACATAAGGCGGTATAAGCATTAATATGGTTAGAAGGATCTCCAGGTTTCCTCCATATTTCTCAAATATAGGAACCTCTACACCTTGTGGAATCACTGTTCATAATATCTCTAAGGACAATGGATTAATTTTGACATGATATGTAGGTGGCCATTTTGATTTTGGTTTATAAGAGGGTCATTGCTTGTGTTATGAGATGGAGGTGAAAAAGGTGAGGGGGTGTATGTATTCGAGGGACAAGTGAATGGAATGCTTATAGGTGGTAAAGTGGTAGGAGATATGACATGTGATGCCACAAAGGAACTAGGGATGCTAGTAGAAATACCCAAGGAAGGAATAAAATTACTAGTTGGTTGCATTGTTGTTGTGATTGGAGGGTTTGTATAGGTAGGAATTGAGGCTATTGTTGTGAGGGGATGAATTTGAGTTCCTCCTTGACTTGTGACGTTGCTTGTAGGTAAAGGAGATCTAGTGGTTGTGATGAGATATTTTCCAAAGATTTGAACTATGTTTTTCATAAGGTCAAGCCCATCTTCACTTTCAAGCATGTGATGAATGTTATCTATAGTAGGGATGGCAGCAGTTGAAATGTTGTCATTTTGCACTTGATGTTGTAGGTTTGCTAAGTCTTCATGGATTTGAATTATGTTTTCTTATTGGACACTAGCAACCATGGTTTCAACATATGTCACACTACTTGAAGGTAAAGATTTGTTGAGGGTATGGTCCATATCTAGTGTGCTAGTGGAAATACTAGGAGTGAAAGAGCTAGATAACCCAAGATACACAACGATTGTGCTATCATGATATGACATGAGTCTCAAACTTTGTCTCACTACAATATTAGCAATAGAAGACCAAATACTCATACAAGGGATACTAAATGGAATATGAATGCAAATGTAATATAGCCTTAGAACAATGAAATTCTTATAACAAAATTTTTGGAAACTAAAACATAAAGTTATGAAAAACAAACAAAAAACTTAGAAACATTGTTTTAAATGCCATAAAATGTAGTGCATAATATGCACAGGGACTAATTCGCTTAAGGTGGTGAATGAGTCCTAGTAGGGATTTTTTTCAAAATTTTTAGAAAATTTCAATTGATTTTTATGCTTTTTATGTTGTATGAACTCAATTCTAAGTACAAATGCATATTTTGTTTCATTTTCAATGAAATGAGATGCAAAAATGCAAGCTATATGAACTTTCACTAATGCAAAATTAGAAACCCTAGAATGCCAATTAACTAATGAAAATCCTAATGCAATGTTGATGCAAGCCAAATCTAGGATGACGATGCACTCCAAATCAAAATTATGATATTCTAAATGCAGGTTCAACAAAATGGAACCTCTTGAAAAGGAAGTGAGGTATAGAGTTCACCCACTTTTAAGCTATTCCATTCAAGGTAGCCCTAGAGATCTCAATGCAAAGGAGAAAGAGATCTTGCAATAGGGTTTTCCTAGGAGTTGAATGTAAACTAATAAGAGTTTCACATCCAAGTTAAGCCTTGGAAATATAAATGAAATGCAAGATGCAACACTAAACCCTAATTCAATGCAATGACCTAGAAATGTAAATGAAACAACACAAAAAGCTACATAAATGATTGTATGCACATAGAAATCTAGAGATGACTGGAAGGGGCTTTGAAATGCTGGAAATTTTGAATTTAATGTTGAGTGGGACTCATTCGCCAAGCTAGGTGAATCAGTGCAAAATCTGGGTTTCTATACGGGAACAAGAATTTGCCAAATGGGTATCCAAATCTGCAAAAATATGAATTTTGACTAAAATTGGAACTCATTCACTAGAAGTGGTGAATCAGTCCAATTAGGGATTTTGAAAGCTTCAAAGTCTGATCCTACTCTTTTCTTTCTACCATGTCCTTCCTGATTGATTTCTGGATCTTAAACCTTGATTAGCAAATTGTAGGTGTCCTCCAATGTTCTCCAAGGCTTGATGACAACTTTGAAAACTTTATGCACTTGGAAAATTTCTCCAATCTTGCTCCTTAGGAAATCTACAACCTATACTTGCAAATCACTCACAAAGGAGATGGGAAAATGTTGTTGGGTTAGTGGATAGGGGTTTTCCTTAGGCAAACCCCGTTTTGATAATCAAACCTTGAAATAAAATGAAATAGAAATGGAGAATGATGAATGAACAAAATATGATGCAACTCACAAAACCCTCTCCATAAGATGCTACGAACATGTATGAAATGGATCCAATGGATGTATATCTTGAATATTGCTTGAATAGGATGGATATTAAATGAAATTCTAGCTTGAATCATTAAACCCTACATCAAAAATTGTTTTCTCTAAAACAAACATGAATCATGAAGTCCTTGACATGATGATTGATGCTTGAATGTTTCTCTAAAATGCTTGATAATCTACCCTTGAAGACTATTGAATGCTCTTGTAAACACTTGAATGCAATTTTCAACTCAAAAATGCTATACGGATGAATACTTGAATGCTTGGGGTGAGCTTTTGAATGCTTAGGTGAAAATGAGTGAAAGAACTTTCTATTTATACTCAATTATGCAAGAATTCATGATATTAAAATACTACAAGCCGACATCAGATCTAGAAGGATAAAATACCACCAAAAATTTGAATTAATTTTAATTTTGGGCCACACAGGACTCATTCGCCCAAGGTGGTGAATGTGTCCCACCAGGCATAATTTTTGGGACCATTTTTTAAAATTATTAGAAAGGTGTGAAATCAGGTCTAAGACCCAAAAATATAGGTGGGAATCATTCGCCCAAGGTGGTGAATGAGTCCCAGATCACTAAATTTTGGCCACACAAGCTAAAAACACCTCAATTATGATTGGGTATTGATTTGTGTCAGGATTATCCTTGAAAAGATGCATTAAATGATGCTTGTCAATACAAAATAAGGCCAATTAAAGCATAATGAAGCCCAATTTTAAATGAAAACCATAGAAAAGTGTTAAAGTGTGTTACGAAACTCTACAACACTTTAAATAAGGTAGGACTAAGGTTAGAAAGAGGTTTATTAGGTGCAGTTAATTAATAGAACTTTAGAAAAGTGTGAAAGTGTGTTACAACACTTCACAACACTTTAGGAAGGTACCATTTAAATTCATTAGTTCACAAGAGCTGAAGATGTAATGTGGATTTGTTAAACACATTATAACACTAAATCAAGGTACCATTAAGTCTAGTCTACATGGAGGGTCCAAACAAGCAAGGGAAAAGAAAAGGGGATACTTTTCCGTTGCCACAAAATATGAGTGAGAAATTCTAAAACAATGATAGCCTTTCCTTGATCAATTGTTCTGAGACAATAATGGAAAACTTTCAACTTCAATCCATGCCATCCAATACCAGTAGTGGGTAGGAGGAGAATCAGGTGTAACATCTCTACATCAACCTTGCTCTTTTTACACCATCTCTTGAATGTAGATTTATCATGTTTTAAACAATTTTTATACTCCCAAGCACAAGAGCGATGTAGGCTCTAATACCATATGAAGCATTAAATGTGCTTTATTTATCATAGATTGAATTACTAAAAACAAATTTATACAAGGAGGAGACTACAATTATCTTAATTGTAACTAAATAACTTTTTCCCAAGCAGTTGATGAATAATGTAATACTAATATTAGGCTAACAAAAATATGCATTCCTTAGCTATGGTTTTTACCAAACATGTAGAGGAACCTAAAGAGGATCTAGAGCCCTATGATGACTTGAAACCAAGTCATGATTTCAATCATCATTAATAGGAGGATATTATTTTAAATACAACCATTCATACATATGACCATTATTTAGGTTTCAAAGGAAAAATAAAGGGGAGTGATCTGATATATTGTGTCCCACTTATGAGATCACAATTTTTTCCTAGAAGCATATATGTTTTAGAAAAATAATGCTTTATATCTCAATGGATTCTATATAAAATGTGTTTGATTGAAGGGGATTAGATGAAATCCCTTTGGATCAAAACCCTATGGTGAAATCAAATCCTTGATAGAGTCTCCTCCATAACTATCAAAATACTTCTTAAAAACCATTTTTTCATAAGCTTTTGGGGGATTAAATGAAGTCATTTGGAAATGAAATTTTGTATGTATGCATTCCTTAGTATTATGTTTAAAAAATATAATATATATTATTTTTTATTTAATAAATTATATTTAATTCTTTTTATAGTGAATGTAGGCCCATTACGAAAAAATAATGACTTCTATTTAGGGCACTAAAGAAAATAACATTGTTATAAAATACTATAAAAATACATTATAATCTACATATATTTACTTGTTTTAATGAGAAAGAAAAATATAATTTGAGTACTATGATAAGAAGCCATATTATAGACAAGGTTGATATATCTAAATGTGATAGATGTTGTTTTAACCCTTTTATGCCATTCTTATGCATACCTAACTCTAAAAATTGTTCTAAATAATTGAATCTTGGACTAGATAAGGACTAACAAGAAGGGATTATAACTAGTAATAAAAAGGAAAAAAATAGTAAACATTTTCAAAGTGATAAATTGATAAAAAAGAAGTAGCCAGAAATAGGTTTAGGAAGAATTTAAAAGTTGAAAAATTATTAAACCTAGAAGGCTAAGTGGAATATAATAAGGGGAATAGCCTTGATATGATAACCCTGGATAATTCCATTATCAATAATTTGGATGACTAGAATTGGGAAGTAGATAGGATGGATATTGATGCATCCAATCCAAAAGAAATAAATAGTGAAATTTCTTTAGTAGAGATAGGTAGCATCCCTAATATGGAATTTAGAGAAATGAGTGTCTACTCCAACCCTAAAGCCATTCTAGGAAACAATGAGTGTGAAATTCAAAGGGAGGAAGGAGCAGATCCTTCAACAAATGGGTGGGTCAAGATAAAGAAGTAGAGTCAAATATGAAGAGATTGGGTTGAACACGATTCAAAGAGGTTAGATAAATATGGAAGAATTTTTTTGAGATATTTAGGAATTATAAAACTAGGAAATGATAATTAATTGTACAAGTTAGAATGTCAGGGGGCTGGAATCCCTTGATAGTGAGTTGTAGATATTTGGGTAGGGCTTATAGGCTACTCTTGCACTCTTAGGATGTTTCACCTAAAAGGAGAGAGATAAACCCCACTCAAAAGTCTAGCTAGGTTCACTCAAATTATGCAATGTATGATGTTATTGAGACTAAATGGAATGATCTAAGTGCAATTAAACTATAAAATTGAGAGATTATGAATGCAAAACCTAAGAATAATACAATGTTGGAAAACACAATATGATATGCAAACATGAACTAAGTATGAACAAATGCAAAACATAGAAGAAGAAGGTTGATTCATAGTGCACTTGGAGGTTTGATGAAGATTTTGGAATATTTTGAATGGTGAGAGAGATCACTGAAAATCACTAGTGGGGCTCATTCACCACTGATGGTGAATCAATCCTGCTTCTGATGAAAACTATTGAAAGTTGGTTTTTGAGTGTCGGGATCCAGAAATTGACAAAATATAGATTTCTAACCTTAAGGTGGGACTCATTCACCACTGATGGTGAATAAGTCCACTCCCAAAATTATGAGAAATCAGGGACCAATCTTGTAGCACAAAATATGAGGTTGACTGCTTGTGGGGTTGGGAAAGTTAATTTTGTATAAAATGGACAAAATGTCTTCTCCAAGCTTGAAATAGGTTATTGTTGACTTCTTGTCCACTTTTCAACACCTAATAGCTTTTCAAATCTATATACACAAGTCTACAAACATGCATGGAAAAGGGGAAAAATGGTTAAGGGTTAGGTTATAGGGATTTTCCTTGGTCAAATCCCACTTTGGTAATCAAACCCTTAATAAAACATAATGAAATGGAAGAGAATGATAATCAAATAACATGCAAATGCTATCAACTTACCAAACCCTTATTGAATAAATATGAATATATAACAATGGCTACTCCAAAATACTTGATTAATGCTTGATTGAATGATGCAAAGTGCTTGAATACTTGAATTATAGTGTGAATAAGTGAACTTGATGAATGGGAGCTAAAATGAGAAGAAAAACACTTATTTATACATACTTGTGCCTTAGTAACCCGATGATACCTCATCATAGGTTGACAAAAGGTGATTTTAAATAAAAAGCCAAAAGAAAATTTAAAATATTTTTAATTTTTAACCAAGAGGGACTCATTCACCACCCATGGCGAATGGCTACCACCTTGGGATTGAAAGTGGGTGTCGGGAATTAAGTCAAATTTTATGTTGTTTGTTAGGTTTACATTAAAAAAACACTTAATTAAGCCTTATAAGGGCATAAAAGGGTCAAATAAATCATAAGAATGGTGTAAATAGTGAAATTATGCCTAGAAAAGCATGAAATCTTGTTATAAGACTTTACAATGCTTCAAAATAGGACTTGATAAGTGATGAAAAGGTGATTTTTAGGTGAATTGTAATGAATAAAGTTTAGAAAAGTGTATAAATGTTTTACAACAATTCACAAAACCTTCACAAGATGCCATAATTTGAATTTTAAGGACCTAATGTGAATGTTCAAGCCACATTGCAACATTAAATGAAAGAAAAATGGACCAAGCATCATGAAGAAAGGCCTAAAAGACCACAAAAATGACAAGGGACCATTTTTCTATGGTGCATATAGGAAATGCATTGTTAGAATATTTTTAAATCTAAACCAGCACAAAGATGTGGTACTTGTTGTCATATGAAATTGCACCCTACTAAACATGGGGTTCAATAATCCAATGACACAATTTAGAACCGACCTCAAGTTTTGGGAAATTACAAATGAGGTCAAATCACCAGAGAAGGACTTCCTCTTCAAAACTAGATGCAACAATACTGGTTCAAACTAGCATTGGATATCTCTACACTAATCCTAATCTATCAAACTGCATGAGGAAAAAGGGGGAAGAGAATGTTGAAAGTTAAAAATATGCTGATGTACCAAGATTGAAGATGTTTCTTCCTTCTTGTGATTGCATAGAGTATCAACAAAACCATTGAAGAATCTTAGATAGTTCTCTATTTCACCAGATTTATAAAAGAGCATAAAGGTTAAGGTTTGAAAGTTCCTAAAAGGGGTGCAAATTACCCACAATTAACACTTACAAAAAATTAGCACAATCATGTAGATTATACAAATGATGAAATTTCATACATGCTAGAGGTATCAAATGTTAAACAAGATAAAAGCACTGATAAGAGGTAAAAATAGTGATTTTATTAACATAGATACATGAAAGCCAATTTTATAGTTGTAAAACACAAAAGGTAGCATAATTCTATTAGAGAAAATATATGGAGAAATCCTAGACAATGAGAAAAAAGTGCCTTATATCATGTGTGTAAGTCATAGGAGAGAGATAGGGCCTGTGAAAGGTAGGAAACCCTAGCCAAAACATAGGTAGAAACATGTGTCCATCCAAATCTTGAGCTAAAAGTCCTCCAAAGTGGCATTAACATCATAACCACACTTCCACAATTATGAATCCATGAAGGAATATTAGAAAAACCACAAAATGTATAGGAAAATCATAACTAGGCATGGTCCTCATACATAAAAGTGATTTGCAAACAATAAATGAAGCATGGGCATTATTTTTTCCACTCGGAGTTGGTAGAAAATTCATTTAAAATAATTCATATATATCTAAGAATCAGATTTTGTAGTTGGCAAAGTTATTGCAACATTGATGGTGATTTTTTGGTCAAAACATGAAAATTTGTTGGGCGGTGGGAGTAGAGAATATGAAATTGATTTGGACATATGGACTTTGTCCACATTTTTGGAGGGAACCCAAAATTTTAAAAGGACCAAAATGTCCTTGGGGAACTAAAAACACCAACAAGATATTTTTGACGAAAAAGGGGAACTGGGAGTGGATTTGGACATTTGGAGTTTGTCCAAATGTCTAGAATCTAAAAAGGGTAAATGGGAACTAGGAATGGATTTGGACACTTGGAGTTTTTCCAAATGTCTAGAGGGAATCTAAAATCTTGAAAGACCAAAATTTCCTTGGGGAACTAAAAACCATAGTAGGACATTTTTGAATAAAAAGGGGAAATGGGAACCGAGCATGGATTTGGAAATTCGAACTTTACACATTTGGTGTCTATCCAAATGTCTGGAGGGAACTCAAAATCTCAAAAGGAGCAACATATATTTAAGGAACTAAAAACCTCGACATGATATTTTTGAAGAAAAGGGGAAAGGGGAATCGAGAACATATTTGGACATTTGGGGTTTGTCAAAATTCCTAAAGGGAACTTGAAATATCGAAAGGACCAAAATGTCCTTGGGGAAATAAAAACCCCAATCAGACATTTTTGATGAAAAAGTAGAAAGGGGATCTGGGAATGGATTTGGACATTGGATTTTTTCCAAATGTTTGGAGAGAACCCAAAATCCCGAAAGGACCAAAATATCATTAGGGAACTAAAAAACCCAATAAGAATTTTTTGAAAAAATAGGAAAGAGGAACCAAAAACAGATTTAGACATTTGGAGTTTATCCGAATGTCTAGAGGGAACTCAAAATCTAGAAAAGACAAAACTATCCTAGGGGAACTAAAAACCCTGACAAGAAATTTTTGAAGAAAAAAGGGAAAGGGGAACCAAGAATGGATTTGGACATTTGGAGTTTTTCCAAATGTCTCCAAGGGAACCCAAAATCTTGAAAGAACAAAAATGTCCTTGGGGAACTAAAAACCACAATAGGACATTTTTGAAGAAAAGGGGTCTGAAAGGGGGATCAAGAATTGATTTGTACATTTGGAGTTTGTCCAGATGTCTTGAGGGAACTTGACATCCTGAAAGGACCAAAATTCCCATAATAGAACTAATAAATCCAAGAGGACATTTTTGAAGAAAAAGGGGAAAGGGGAATCGAGAATGGATTTGGTCATTTAGAATTTGGACATAAAGTAGGAAACACAAGCCTTATAAACTTAAGAAGCTATCATTTCTGCATATTATAAATAAAACTGAATAGACCTTACACACATTTCTCAACCTAGGGCTCATCACATTACCACCTATCCATGAACAAGAATATAAGAAAGGAAAGAGTACAAACATGTCTTATTGTGCACAAGATAGAACACTTGGGAATCTTACCAATGAGTTTCATGCTTTAAAGAAGAAATTAAGAGAATATGATCCTTATTGGTGTTGGCCTCCTATAACGATTTCATAACTCAGCCTTTACAACCATGATTTAGTGATTGGACATCTAACCTAAATAATTACTTTAATAATCATGAAGGTGCATTTAAATTGTCAACCCAGGGACGTTAACTTGAAATGGGCCAACACGGTATGTGCACTAAGAAATCTTAAGTAGCCTTTCCTAATCTACAGGTAAAAAAAGTAATACTGGAAGCAAATTGCTTGAAAGGAAATAAAGAAAATGTGTAACATCAACCAAGAACTATGTTGAACTAAAATGCATAAAAGGAATAAAATATCTGAGGAGAAAAAAAGGAACTACTCTATTTACTTTGGCTATAGCAACAAACACATAATGGACTTCTAGTGGCTACAAGAACAATCGATGCCAAATTTCCAACTAAGTACTAAACAATAAGTAATATTAAACTAGTGCTAAACTAATAAAATAGATTACTCACCAAGTGGGCCCCCTTGGATAAGTATCCTCTAAACTAAAAAAAAATTAGATGCTCGAACTCAAAACTTTATTTCATTCACTGTAAATCATGAATACAAAGAGTAATGTATCAAAAATGGAGTACAGTATCAAATTGTGCAACCTCTTCCTGTATTCTCACTAATCAACTAACTAACTATGAGGAAGGACCATCAAATTATTATTTATGCTAATAGTTAAACAAGGTAGTCAACTCCATGACTAGGAGGATGCCAATTAGGGAAAATAGGGAAAGTGGAGCGATGGAAGTTACGCATGCATGGAATCCGGTCAGACATGTGAGTCAGACATAGACTCAACACAACAGTAACACTTGTGCATGCTCGATCATTAATATTCTCTTCAACAAGGTGGTTACACTTGGCTACATGGAGAATATTCATCCATCGATCTTCTTTGACTTGGAGAGATTCTTTTGATGGGCACTATGGTGCATGCTTAGCTGGCAGTGTCTTCCTCAACTTAGTACATTAAATCTGCATGGCAAGGTTAGTACACATAATAACTACACATCTATAACCACTTGAAGAAACATTCAATAACTGTTATGCCTTGCATAACCACCCCCATTTTGAGTTGGAACAAAATGGGTCCCCCTTTCTCTTTCTGGTTTCTTTTTGCTTTTGGTTACTTGCTTTCCTCTTTGAAATTTCTTTTGTTTCCCGCGTAATTTTGACTTTTGATCTATCTGATTTAATTTTGGTTCTGTCTCTGCCTAAGTTGGTTCTCTTCTTGCTAGGAATTCAATAAAATAATTATAAGCAATGGTGGATTTATTATAATATGTCTTATTTGCTTCTTAGGGATAATGCAGACCTTTCTTTTGTAGGATTGAATCATACACCTGATGATATTTGCTAGGGGAGCTCAGTTGGAAGGCATCCCTCAATCCAGTTGGTCCTAAAAATTAGTTAAGGTAAAAGTCGGAAAGACCCCAGGGATGTCACAACGAGCAAAATTCATGCGCAGTCAACTATCGGCAAGACATTAGTCAGAGTCCCGGTGACTAAGGGCTTCCTGTTGGCGTGAGGTTCCCTTTCAGAGAAGGATCTCGGCGAAATCCTATTGTCTCACTGACCAGCGACAGGGAGAACACATTTCGGCGAATTCCTTATGTGTCACTGACTAGTGCAAATAAGCATACACTTTGGCAGGAGCCACCCTCTTCAGTATATGGTCTTACTGAACGCCTTAAGTCTCGCCGACCACCGATAGAAAATTCACATCTCGGCGGGAAACTTTTCTCTTTGGAAAGAAATATTGGCGAATGCATTGGGTCTCGCCGACAAAGTAAGAGAGGGGCTATCCTTGAAATGAAAGTTCAACAAAAGGTTGTGCCGTCAGCAAAAAGTCTGGCCGAAGTGCTAAAGTTTTGGCCACATGGAAGTGGTATCACCAGGAGTCTCATCAATAAGAGGAGGTCCTACCAAAGGTCTAAGCCCGACAATAATTTTACCTTCGGCAGGAGGTCTGGCCGAAACGAAAAAGTCTCACCGAAGGGTTAGTCTTCGAGGCAACATGGAGAGGATTGCTGAAAGACCTAGGGTTTGGTGTAATCTCTCGCCGACTTAGAATGCTCACACTGAGGCAAAAGAGACCCCACTAGAAGAAATGGAGATCGAAAAAGGATCGTGTCGTCACTATAAGGTCTTGGCGAAGAAAGGAGGTCATACTGAAAGAACAAGTAAGCCCGGGGAAATAAAAGCAAGTCGAAGGGACTCTCTAAAAATGGAATGGGTTCGGCAAGATGTCTTGCCGACTCAATGATGTCTTAGCGACAAGAGAAGGTTGTCAGGGGGAGCCTGCTGGAAGGTAAGGAAGACGTCACCATGAGGTCACAGCGATAAGCGATGGTCTCCCCGACATGAAAAATGTGATCCCTGAAGGATCTTGAGGTTTGCTATAATGTCTCAACGACTATCGACGGTCTTGCCGATGATCTTTATGGGCTCAGTATGACTTCTCCAGCTCAGTGAGGGGTCATACTGACTGTCTTGGGTCACGCTGATGGCCGCTAGGGGATGAAATCGCATTGGGGAGACACCAATGGTATCTCATTAACATGCAATGTTGATCGGACCACATTTGACCGCTTGAGGAGCTCACTTGGCAATATGCTCGACTAATTAGAAGGAGCCAAAAGAGTGACTCATTGGTCCCTTTGATCGATTGACTACTCTTGCGAGGGAAGATCAACAAAGGTCCAGCCAGATGGATTCATTCCAAGATCAGAGGGTGATGGTTTGGCTCAAGCAACAGTGTTCAAATCTGCAAGGAGGCCCGATGGTGCTTCCAGAAGGAGGTTAATGTATAGAGAAGTCCATAACAGAAAGGAAGCCAAAGAAAAGAAGAGGCTGTGACTCATAGGGACAGCTGTAGTGACTACTCGCAAGGAGATAGGTCAGTATTGATGGAGATATTCTGAGCATTCAAAGCGACCCCAAAAGAGTTCAAAGGTGGACATGAAGACAAGAGAGTTAATGCTGCAGCTGCAAAATAGATCTAAAAAGGCTTCTCCTGGGGATACAAATCCTTCATCAGCATGGACAATAGGGATTTACATTGAATGCATCTTTGACTCTCCTCAGAAAGATCTGAGAGTTGACTCTCCTGGAAGCAGATATTTTTGTAAAACCCTAATGCGAGGGATGACACATTCTTTTGGTACATTCTTTATATAATGGCATTTTTGCCTCTTTGTAAAGGTTAGGAAATTCAAGCTAGAACTTCTAGAGAATTTCTAAGGTTAGATAGTTAAAGTTAGAACAGATAGTTAGAAGAAATTCTAGGAATTAGTAAGTTAGCAGAAGGAGATAGAGTTGCCTCTTGATTCTTTGTAATAGGAGTTTCTTCTATCTTCTTGGTTAGGATTTATATTCAGAATCAGAATATACTAATGTACCTTTCAGTTTCCTTAGTGTAAATGGAAACAATTTGAAATCACAGATTATCTCTACACTAGTGATTGTGCCAGCTTTGTAAATGTTGCTTATCTGTTTCACCAACAGTAGAAGCAACCAGATTAAAATCTATTTCATGTTGTGTTTCAGAATGGTGTTTGTCTTGAGTTAATCATTTGATTTGTGAAGTCTTCAAGGAATGAAATTTTATTTTATGTTTTGTTTAAATGGTAACTTAAAATCTGTTATAGAAATCTACACTGTGAATGAATGAGACTATGTGTCAATCACAAGTTTATTTCATTATGCAGTTTTATGTTTAGGGAATCCTTGAAGGCTAATAAGTCTGGTTAATTTGGATGAAGTATCATTCTTCTCTATCCCAAAGCTCTGATCTATGTTTTTATGTTTCTTTAAAACCCTAGTTAGATTATGTTTTATTTCATGCTTGATCTTAGAACTATCTAGAAGCTCAACACTAGCAGGCCCTTTGAACATTACTGTTACATTGACCAATTGAGCAATATCAGCCTAGTTGAGAACCAGCTACATAGACCTTGGGAGCTAAGATATCCATGTGATCATCTTTCTCTTTCAGGAGAAACAGAGTAGCAATATTCTGTTTGCATGTTACTGTGTCAAAAACACCGTTAATAGAAACTGGCGCTAGAAGGAGGGCCTAAAAGGGAAAACTAGATAAAGCTGGGTTTTCCTCTTCAGAATAGTCCCATAGAGTTCTTCGGTCAGCTGAAAATCCACCATTCTTGATAGAACTCAAAATCTCAACAAGACACAAGAGTCATAAGCTTGGCTCAACCATCATACCACCCTTGTCAGCTCCGCTCACTCCACCAGGCTTTTCACCAATACCCCACTGGGTACCCATCAATCCACCATCTAATCCATCTCAACTACCATCACAACTAGTTGAACCCATACAACAGCTGGCTCAACCACCACCGCCACCAATGGCATTCTTCGAGAATAATCCCTCTCCATTGGGGACTATCCCTGGAGGTTTTCACGACATGCCTAAAAATCCTAAGAAATTCTACCCCAAGTACATTCATGGTGAATCGAGGAGTGCTGAAGAGCACATACAAGCTTTCAAGGATGCTTGTACTAGAGCTCAAATAGCCCACCATGATGTAGTTTGTAGGTTGTTCCCATATTCCTTAGGGGATATGGCCTACAACTGGTACCTTAATCTCCCTCAAGGTTCTATTCTGACCTGGACACATCTGGAAAACACTTTCATCAATCAGTTCAGGGTTTATGTGGATCCAGCCTTTTTGTACCACCAATTTGCTACCATCAGAAAGGAACTAGGTGAACCCTTGCCTTTATTCAATACTAGGTTCCAGTGAATGTATAGGAGATTGCAAGATCCCTATCTAGTCACTGAGAATAGTGCCATCCAAGCTTACTTTAGAGTTATAGACCCCTTGCTTGGCTTGTTCTTGCAAAGGAATTATCAACCAGCTGATATTGACTCTCTATCCAAAGTCTATCATCTAGCTATCAAGCTCCAACAACAACTCAATTCTCAACAAGGAGGCCTGGGAGGAGGTTTCCCTTCAATGGGATATTAGATGCATAACCCAACCCCTCTATTCAATATTGTCCTGAGAATGTCTCCTTCCCATTATGGGCCTATGTCTAAATTGCAAACCCAACCTCCTGTCCCATTCTTTGCTACTGGAACTTCTAATTTTTTCAACAATCATAGCTTCCTCAAAGTTCCCATGGTCATCAGAACCAAATTGGAACACCAAATCATAGTGGTCAAACACCTGCTGCTAAGAATGTGGAAAGTGAGAAGACAGTCCAGCTTACGAATGAGGTAGAAACCTTGAAGAAAACACTCTCTCAGGTTACAAATGACATGGCTCAGCTTTGATTGAACCCTATTCAAATCCAATGTAATTATCCCAATCAAAACAACAACAATCCGGGTACTTATCAGAATAACAACAATTACAACCAAAGGGGTTATCAGGGCCAAAATTCCTCTAACCAGGGCTATCAAAATCAGAATAGAGGGTATAATCAAAGGCCAAACAACAACAAACAATGGAACACAAGGCCCAATAATGGGGGAGTTTCTCATAACTATCAAACAAATGAGGAGAGAACACATACTACAAACGTGGCTGACCTCAACTTCATGACCAATTGGTGCAGGCTACATGATACTGCAACCCATTTTGAGGTAAATTGCCCTCAGATGGAGAAAGTTGTCAAGATGGCACACGAAGACGCCCACACATTCTAGGGGAATTCAAAAAAAGGAGGTGATTCAGTGGATACTACAATAGCTTATGACCTCTTTAAGGAGGAACCTTTGTTCCCAAGGCAAGAGGAGAATGAACTAGAGGAAGACTCATATGATGCCCAATCCTTTTAGACCAAAGGAGGACACTTCTTGAGAAATCAGAATAAGGGTCCACTCACTACATTTGCACCACCTAATCACATGGTGCCTGCAAATCAAGGTGCTAATAATAATCCTCCTCCACCAAAAGGCTCGACTGACTTCCATAACAAGGGTAACTCTCCTGGTGCTTTCAAAGGTAGTGCCAGTTATAATACAAAATTTGACATTGTTTCTGAGATACAGAAACATAAAACTTCTGTATCATATTTTGACATCTTAAAGTGGTGCCCTGCCCAAAGGGAGATAGTGCTGAAAGCTTTGGAGCAAGCTGACAAATCAAAAGGAAAGAACAAGGTTGCACCTGCTGTAGACATGAATGTGGCCTTGTACAAAAATAAGGTAGGTACCCCACCATTTCTCCTAAGTTTAAGAATTTGTGGAAAGAACCTACATAATTGTTTGCTAGATTTAGGGGCTTTAGGCAATGCCATGCCATTCTCCATATGCAAGAAGTTGGGATTGAACCCTATACAAACGAATAAGAAGGTCATTCAACTTGACAAGATAGAGGTTAATGTAGTGGGGGCATTAAGAAACATACATGTGCAAGTAGGGTCAGACCCTAGGATTCAAACCAGCATAGACATTCAAGTAGCAGACATTCCTGAGACCTATGGTATGTTGTTAAGTAGAGATTTGATGAAAGGTATAGGGGGATATCTTTCCCTTGACTTTTCACATATGTGGCTGCCATGGAGAGGGATTCCCACACAAATCAGGATTGAAAGCGAGCCCCGCCTCAAGCATGTCATCACTAAATGACTGCCCCAATGAGTTAGCCTATTTCGAAATAGGGATAGGGGTTTATAAGAGAGAATAAATTTTAACTTTTTCTATTCTTGATCCTAAAGAACTGCCCATACAAAAGCTCCCTGATCTTATGACTTATGAAAATCAGCAGGCATTAGTCAAAAAACTGCAACAAGATTAGCTGGTGTTGGGAGAAGGTGTAGATCTGGAAAGTCTCCTGCTCCCTAATTGGTGTAGGGTGCACTACCAAAATCATTCTAAACTGACTTGCCAACCCTACATTGACATTTTAAATCATGTTTCCAAAGTTGAGGCAGCTAGCACAAGCCACCCTGAGACCATTGCAGACCGCTTCTCATTTGAAGCCAAGGAAGCAACAATGCTAACCAGGGATAGGACACTTCAAAAATAAATTCCTTCCCAAATTGAACTGGCCTCAATCACATGTCTTAACCAACATACTCATGTGGAACAACCCCAAGGCTTGCCCGATATTCCTGTATTCACGAGTGCACCAAAGCCCAAAGGGTTAGCTAAAAGCACAAGTGAAATTCAAAAGGATAGCCATAGGTTAGATGATATAACTAAGCAAGAATTGGGAACTATACCTAAAGAATTTACGGGGCATCCTTTCCCTATACCTAATGCCAACGATCAAGTAGTCCCACCCTTGGCTCATTCTACCCAATTTCCCACCATGACCTCAAAAGGACTAACTCTAGCTCATTATCAGCTGTGGACCCTCACGTTTGATGGATCCAAATCTAAGACAGGCTGTGGTGTTGGGATTGAACTAACCAACCAGAAAGGAAAAACTTTCTTTGCTTGTTATAGGTTACAATTCAAGTGTACTAACAACATTGCAGAATATGAAGCTCTAGCACAGGGACTGATGTTTGCACATAAGAAGAAAGTCACTGCCCTAGTGGTCAAGGGAGATTTAGAAATAGTGGTCAAGAAGGTTCGTAGACAATACACATGTCACAACAGAAGTCTGGCAGCATATAGAAACAGGGTATGGAACCTGATCAAAGACTTTGATGCCTTTGAGATTAGCTTAATCCCTAGAGAAGAAAATTAGGTAGCTAATTCATTGGCTATTGTTGTAAGTACCCTGGAACCTATGCAAGGCTCCAAGCTCAAGAAATTCTCAGTGGAATTAATTTCCACCCCTGCAGTTCCTGATAATATCATGAAATTTCAAGTCTTTGATGACGACCGACATATCCTTGCTTTCTTAGCAAGCTCAGATGTTTTGGAGGGGCAAATTATTGATGAGTTCAATAGAGATCAAGGGGATTGGAACCCTGAGGAATGTGATATAGAAGGAGTTCTTAACTTAAAGAATAATAAAATTCCCAAGGGAATGGTGGCCTTGGAAAGGATTTTTGATTCATACCCAAGGGATTGAGAGAAGATATCAGCTGAAGAAAAAGGAGGCGAATATGAGACAGTTAACGTGGACGATTTTAGCCCTGAAAGGAATGTCTACATAGGGAAGGCCTGCCCTGAAGAAATCAGGAAAGACATATTGAAGGCACTTAAGAAAGATATTTCTACAATTACTTGGGGATATGAAGACCTAAAGACATTTGATGCTACTATAATGACTCATAGTATTTCCCTGAAGCCTGAAGCTAAGCCATTTCTACAAAAATAGCGCCCTTTCAACGCTTTGATTGAGCCATTGATCCTTAAGGAAGTCCAAAAGCTACTCTCTACAAGGATAATCTTCCCTGTGCACCATTCAACCTGGGTGGCTAACTTAGTCCCAGTTCATAAGAAGAACGGGGAGATCAGGCTGTGTGTCGACTTCAGAAATTTGAATAGAGCCTCAAAAAAGGATAATTACCCACTTCCTTCTCTGGATGAAGTTCTGCAGTCTATCAACGGATCTCAAATGATATTATTCCTGGACGGTTACTCTGGATATAATCAGGTAATGGTTGACTGTGAAGACAGAATGAAGACAACCTTCACTACCAAATGGGGAACTTTTGCATACAGAAGGATCCCATTCGGTCTGATAAATGCTAGAGCAACTTTCCAACAAACCATGGACATAGCATTCAAGGACCTAATCGGTAAGTGCATCATTGTCTATATCGACGACCTAACAATATTCTCCAAGGATCGACTGAATCATGCTGCGGACTTAGCCAAAGTTCTTGAGAGGTGTATCCAGTATGGAGTCTCGTTGAATCCAAAAAAATGTGTGTTCGGGGTTTCTAAAGGGAAGCTGTTAGGACACATAATTTTTGAAAGGGGGATTTCAATCGACCTAGATCGAGTCGAATCCATTCTGAAGATCACTCAGCCAGGAAGCAAGAAAGAAATGAGGTCTTTCTTTGGGAAAATCAACTTTGTGAGAAAGTTCATCATGGGCTTGGCAGAGATTGTAAAGCCACTAAATGAAATGATGAAGGATGCCAGAATAGAGTGGACTGAGGAGGTGAAGGCCACATTCTTGCAAGTCAAATGATCCATCTCAGAAGCGCTGGTCCTTACCAGCCCTGACTACCTCAGGCCATTCTACATTTACTCTTTTACCTTTGAGCATTCATGCGTGACTATTCTAACTCAACGAAAAGGAGAGGTAGAGGAGAGGCTGATTGCATTCATGAGCTCTCCATTCAAAAATGCAGAAATCAAATACCTGCCTCTTGAGAAGCAAGCCTTCACGCTGGTTCAGGCTATCAAGAAGTTTCGGCATCACATCCTCCGAAGCCAAGTCGTCGCTATAGTTACTGACGCAGCTGTGAAGTCCCTACTCATGCAAAGCGAGCTGGGAGAAAAGAGAGGCAAATGGATGGCCATCCTGCAAGAATTTGATCTAGAGATACACCCTATGAAGCTAGTCAGTGGCACGGGTTTATCCAAGTCCATGGGGAACATTAGCGACAACATCATCTGTCAGCAATACACGACCCAGACTTTCTCTAATGACCCATGGTATGCTGATACCATTTGCTTTATGCTCAACAATCGATGTCTAGAAGGAATGAAAGAGACTCAAAGGACAGCCTTGAGGCTGAAGAGTTCTCATTACATGCTCAAAAGAGGGTTACTATACAGGAAGAATTACAGAGTATACCTGAGATGCCTTGATCATCAAGAGGCTAGACATGTGATCTCTGAGTTTCATGCGAAACATGGCACAGGTCATGGGTCTGTAGATTCTTTGGCACACTAGATCCTCAGATCTGGTTATTATTGGCCCTGTGTATTCAAAGATGCCCATCAGCATGTGAGGACATGTCACATTTGTCAGATTTCTGCACCAACGGAATGCCATTTAGCCATGCCCTTGCAACCTGTCTATGAGGTAAGGCCATTTTCCTAGTGGGCACTAGATTTTATTGGGGTGATTAACCCAAATTCTTCTGCAGGACACAAGTTTATCTTGACTACTACTGATTATTTCACAAGATGGATAGAGGCTATACCCTGCAAGAACAACACCATAGAGGCAGTGGTCAAGTTCCTCACCGAGTGCATCACTACAAGGTTTGGGGTACCCTTCGCACTGGTATGTGACAATGGCCTTGCCTTTTCTTCTGCTAAGTTTATTTCCTGGGCATATGATCACAAGATTGTATTAAAGTATTCTTCAAATTATTACCCACAAGGCAATGGAGTAGCAGAGTCAACCAACAAGAATCTCTTAGGGGTAATTAAAAAATTGTTAGAAAATAACCCTAGGGACTGGCATACCCAGCTGAGATTTGCATTATAGGAAAATAGGACTAGGATTAAGGCTACTTTAAACACCTCACCATTCAAGCTGGTATATGGCCAAGAGCCTGTATTCCCTATCAATTTGCAGATACCTATCCTTGAGTTCATGTATAAATTCTACTCTAGTGACAATAGGATAGAAGTCAGACTAGCTGCTCTGTTGAAATTAGAGGAAGAGAGAGATGCTGCTTTGCAACAATTCTTTAAGCACCAGGCTATTGTCAAATGTTGGTTTGACAAAAGAGTCAAAATTAAAGCTTTTAGGATATCAGACCTGGTATTGCTATGAGGTAAGGCTAGTGAAAAGAAAGGCAGTCACCAAAAGTTTGACAAACTATGGCTAGGCCCTTATCAGATTGTTGAGATCCTAGGGGAAAATGCTTTCAGACTGAGTAGCTTGATTGGAGAACCTGTTCCATTACCTGTCAATGGGCATTTCCTTAAGCATTATTTTTAGTCATGAGACTTGTTAATTTTTGTTCTGCATGTAAGTAATTCGTTGTTCTTTATGTGAATAACTTGCTTGTCTCCTACTTGTAAATAGTCTGTGTGTGTAAATAGCTCTTTCCTATGTGTGAATAATCTATTGCTTCTCTTGATGTGAATAATTTTCTCTTTGTCTATAAATAGTTTTATGTTTGTTTGTTTGTCCCTTTGTCCTTTTTTCTTGTTGCTTGGTTTCTCTTTGATTTTTTTTCGTTCTTTGGGGGTTTATCTGTTTCTTTCCATCTTGGAATGGTGGTTGATTATTTGAAGCATACTATGGTCACAAGGAGAGAAGTGGTTTAGATATTTTTCAGGCTTTCTGATTGGATGATTTTGTCCTAAACTCTTTGTTTCATGCCCATTGTCAATAAAGGTTGTGGAAGGTCTTGAAAACAAGGTGCAAAGTAAGTAGCTTTCATTAGCTCCTCTGGATCTGTCACAAATTATCAAGATCATCTCCTCTTGTAAGGGTATATCTATCCTAGAGTGGTAGTGTTGCAAGATTTGAGTGAAAATTTTGATCTCCCAAGTGCTGTTATGAGGTCCATGGTAGTTTTCAACTCAGATCAGATGTTAAACATCTAACATATTGGAAAAGAACTAAGTTAAATATCTAAAACTCTATGAGAAAACAAAAAAGAAAAGGAGAAAAGAAAAATAATTATCTAAAGAAAAAAAAAGGATTCAATATGAATGGGTGATTCTAGCATCTCTATCGGGGCTATGGACGCTTGGTTGGCAGTAGAGAAATGCTTTGAGAAAACTAGAGGTATCTCCGTCGGGGCTATGAATGCCTGACTGGCAGTGGAGCAATGCCCAAGATATCATTGTACGATAGCTAAAAGGAATCAACTCATGTAGTTCAAATCTTGCACATTATTGTTCAAAAGACAAGGAAAAATTTATGAAAGGATGATGCACAATTAAGCACACACTTAGATTTAGGGGTAGTTAGTGTTGACTTACATTTGAGATTCTAGCTCAACCTTGCTTGTTATAACTGACCCAAGTGGAGTTGTGACAGCCATGTACCAAGAGTTCTGGGTAGCTGAAGCCTTCAGCTTCTTGAAAATGGTTAAGCCATTTTCCCAGCTGAGTCACCATTTGTTATGCCTTGCATAACCACCCCCATTTCAAGTTGGAACAAAACAGGTCCCCCTTTCTCTTTCTGGTTTGTTTTTGCTTTTGGTTACTTGCTTTCCTCTTTGAAATTTCTTTTGTTTCCCTCGTAATTTTGACTTTTGATCTATCTGATTTAATTTTGGTTCACTCTCTGCCTAAGTTGGTTTTCTTCTTGATAGGAATTCAATAAAATAATTATAAGCAATGGTGGATATATTATAATATGTCTTATTTGCTTCTGAGGACTAATGTAGACCTTTCTTTTGTAGGATTGAATCATACACCTGATGATATTTGCTAGGGGAGCTCAGTTGGAAGGCATCCCTCAATCTAGTTGGTCCTAAAAATTAGTTAAGGTTAAAGTCGGAAAGACCCTAGGGATGCCACAATGAGCGAAATTCATGTGTAGTCAACTATCGGCAAGACATCAGTCATAATCCCAGCGACTAAGGGCTTCCTATCAGCGTGAGGTTCCCTTTCGGAGAAGGATGTCAGCAAAATCCTATTGTCTCATCGACTGATGATAGGGAGAACACATTTTGTCATGAATATTTCACCTCACCATAAGGTCTCGGTGAACTCCTTATGTCTCACCAACTAGTGCAAATAAGCATACACTTCGGCGGGAGCCACCCTCTTTAGTATATGGTCTTACCGAACGCCTTCAGTCTCGCCGACCACCGATAGAAAATTCACATCTCGGCAAGAAACTTTTCTCTTCAGCAAGAAGTCTTGGTGAACACATTGGGTCTTGCTGATAAAGTACCAGAGGGGGTTTCGTCAAAATGAAAGTTCGGCAAAAGGTTGTACTATTGACATAAAGTCTAGCCGAAGTGCTAAAGTCTTGGCAACACAGAAGTGGTATCGCCAGGAGTCTCGCTGACAGGAGGAGGTCCCACCAAAGGTCTAAGCCATGCGATAATTTTACCTTTGATAGGAGGTTTGGCTGAAGTGAAAAAGTCTCACCGAAGGGTCAGTCTTCGAGGTAACATGAAGAGGATCGCTGAAAGACCTAGCGTTCGGTGTAATCTCTCACTAACTCAGAATGGTCACACCGAGGAAAAAGAGACTCCATTGGAAGAAATGGAGCTCGGTGAAGGATCGTGCCATTGCCATAAGGTCTTGGCAAAGAAAGGAGGTCATACTGAAAGAACAAGTAAGCCCGGGGAAATAAAAGCAAGTCGAAGGGACTCTCTATGAATGGAACGGGTTCGACAAGATGTCTTGTCGACTCGATGATGTCTCAGCGACAGGAGAAGGTTGTCAGCGGGATCCCACCGGGAGATAAGGAAGACTTCACCATGAGGTCACAGCGATAAGCGATGGTCTCCCCGACATGAAAAATGTGATCGCTGAAGGATCCTGAGTTTTTCTATAATGTCTCATCGACGAGTGACGGTTTTGCTGATGATCTTTATGGGCTTGATATGACTTCTCCAGCTCACCGAGGGGTCCTACCGACTGTCTTGGGTCATGTCGATGGTCGCTAGGTGATGAAATCGCATCGGGGAGACACTAATGGTGTCTCACCGACATGCAATGTTGATCGGACCACCTTTGACTGCTTGAGGAGCTCGCTTGGCAATATGCCTGACTAATCAGAAGGAACCAAAAGAGTGACTCATTGGTCCCTTTGACCGATTGACTACTCCTGCGAGGGAAGATCAATAGAGGGCCAACAAGATGGATTTATTCTGAGATCAGAGGGTGATGGATTGGCTCAGGCGATGGTGTTTAGATCTGCAAGGAGGCACGATGGTGCTTCCAGAAGATGGTCAACGTACAAAGAAGTCTAGAACAGAAAGGAAGCCGAAGAAAAGAAGAGGCTGACTCATAGGGACAGCTGTAGTGACTACTGGCAAGGAGGTAGGTCAATATTGATGGAGATATTCTGAGCATTTGAGGCGACCCCAACAGAGTTTGAAGGTGGACACAAAGACAAGAGAGTTAATGCTACAACTGCAAAAAAGATCTAAAAAGGCTTCTCCTAGGGATACAAATCCTTCATCAGCATGGACAACAGGGATTTACATTGAATTCATCTTTGACTCTCCTCGGAAAGATCTGAGAGTCAACTCTCCTAGAAGTAGATATTTTTGTAAAACCTTAATGCGAGGGACGACACATTCTTTTAGTACATTCTGTATATAATGGCATTTTGTCCTCTTTGTAAAGGTTAGGAAATTCAAGCTAGAACTTTTAGAGAATTTCTAAGGTTAGACAGTTAAATTTAGAACAAATAGTTAGAAGAAAATTTAGGAATTAGTAAGTTAACAGAAGGAGATAGAGTTGCCTCCTGATTCTTTGTAATAGGAGTTTCTTCTTTCTTCTTGGGTAGGATTTAGATTTAGAATTAGAATAGACTAGTGTACCTTTCAGTTTCCTTAGTATAAATGGAAACAATTTGAAATCACAGATTATTTGTACACTGGTGATTGTGCCAAATTTGTAAATGTTGCTTATCTGTTTCACCAATAGTAGAAGCAACCATATTAAAATCTATTTCATGTTGTGTTTCAGAATGGTGTTTGTCTTGAGTTAATCATTTGATTCGTGAAGTCTTCAAGGAATGAAATGTTATTTTATGTTTTGTTTAAATGGTAACTTAAAATCTGTTATTGAAATCTACACTATGAATGAATGAGACTGTGTGTCAATCACAAGTTTATTTCGTTCTACAGTTTTATGTTTATGGAATCCTTGAAGGGTAATAAGTCTGGTTAATTTGGATGAAGTATCATTCTTCTCTGTCCCAAAGCTCTGATCTATCTTTTTATGTTTCTTTAAAACACTAGTTAGATTAGGTTTTATTTTAGGCTTGATCTTAGAACTATCCAAAAGCTCAACACTAGCAGACCCTTTGAACATAACTGTTACATTGACCAATTGAGCAACATCAACACAGTTGAGAACCAACTACATAGACCTTAGGAGCTAAGATATCCATGTAATCATCTTTCTCTTTCAAGAGAAACAAAGTAGCAACATTCTATTTGCATTTTACTGTGTCAAAAGCACTGTCGACAATAACCACATGCAAAATCAATAATGATAGTTCACATATTATGCCAAATATCATTAAAGCTTGCAGAGATAGGATAATATCAAACACCAATGGTTTGAGGGAAACATTATACCAATACCAACACTTAAGCATTAAAGTTCATGAAATCTATGAGCAAATAGACTATAGATTCTCCCCAAAACTAGACCAAAAAGTAGGCTCATCACTCCCCCCAACCTAATGTTTTGTTGCTCCTCTAGTAGGGGAAGAGTTGTTCTTCTGCTTGGTCAAAGCTCTAAAATTTGCAACTGATAGATTTCCAACATCAGTGGATGCAGTATGTGAATCAAGATCCCAATAGAATCCTCCCAATTTGTCAAACTTGTCCCATCTCTGCCTCTCTACAGAAATCTCATCCTAGTAGAGTCTGAAATTTGGCATGGGTCACACGAGCATGGGTTTCTGAAAAGTCAGGGGAAACCAAGACCATCCATGAGTTCTTCCAATTTGAATATGCCTCTTGATTCTTTTTAATGATGCAACATAATTGTGGATGGAATGGGGCTCAGCTTGTTTCAGCTCATCAGTCAAACTATTCACTCTCTATGATAGGTATCTCCTCACGGTTTCCTCTTTTATTGCTGTCTTTACCTCATACTTAGTGTAAACTACCTCAATCCAAGGCATAATCCTATTGCCATAACTCGGTCTGAGCAACATTCTGTGCCATTCTCTATAAATATCCCTTGGGTTGCTTGACTCAGCCTTAACAGGCAGAGGGATATTAGTCTCCAATTGTTTATAAGCATCATGTTGTTGTCCTAAACTAATCTCATTTTTCACCCAACACATGAATTCTCTCAATTGAACATCCTCAACATACAGTAGCAAATTCTAATCATGGTCTTTTATGACAACATAATTATGTAAATAAAATTCACATAGAAAATTATTCATTTCAGAGGAGGCAATCCTATAAGCATTGAGGCAAGTCTTGACATCTTAAAAGAGAGATATTTCTCATTCAGGAGCAGAGCATAGACCCTTGGAGGATCTCTAAATTCTAGAATCTTCGGCGTTAGAGCTGCCATATCATCTACCCTTTGCTTTAGGGTGGCGATTTTTGCATCTTTATCCTCAATTTCTCCATCCTTTGAATTTCCTCCAGTTTTTTCGTTTTTCATTTTTCCATTCTTCCTCCCTTCTTTGCATTTCTCTCCATAAATTCAAAATTGTTGCAAGTACTGTAAAATTAGGAGTATTATGAATGCTTACCAATCTTTTTGTTGATGAGGGCTCCTCATATGGCACTATTTGCATAGGTTTAGGTTGTCCAGTTATCTCTAGTTGTAAGGGTGTTTATTTTTCCTTTTGCTGTAGGGACTCTTATTCTTGTCGTGGCTATTGAAACTCCTGCTCTGATTTTGGTTATTTCTATAGGACTTCATGCTGTAGGACCTCTTGCTCATGTTGCAAGACCTCTTGCTCATGCTGTAGGAAGTCCCGATTTCCTTCCAATTCTTTCGCAATGTTAGCAAGATCGACCAATGTTATATTTGTTGCTCTCTTAAATATGTCTTCTCCTTCTCCAACATTCTCTTGCTCTATTGGAGCTTCAGGGTCCCCCTGTGAGGTCTCACCAAGTTTAGGGATTTCCTATAGAGGTGTACCAATCGTAGGCTTGACTGGTCTTGATTTCTTGGGAGGTCTCTCACATCTTCCTTTGGCTAAAGGATGAATAGTATTTGTTTTCCTTTTATTAGAACTTGGCACTTTTCTCTCTATAGGCTATGTTTTAGCCTTCCCTTTTCTCTTTTCTACCTCTCTGTTGTGCCCTACTTTTCATGAGGGTTTCAAGTGGAACTTCATCATCAAAATCTAAGGAAGAGCTTTCTTTTTCTAAGTGCTCTGTTTCAGAAGAAATAATTTCTATGGTTTCCTCTACTACAAGAGGATTCATAGTAGAGCCAACACTAGAGGTTGAAGCACTAGGAATGGCTTCAGTCTTGCTTACTCTCCTGCTAGACCTAAGGGATTGAGGTATAGCCCTAGGTGGAAAATGCTTGACATTAACAAACTCTTCCTAGGTCATTCCAGATACATCATCAGAGACCTTTCAACTAGTATTTTAATCAAGCAATGGTGGGAAATAGAATTATCCCTACCTTTTTGGGTCTTGACTGCCATGATTGAGAGAATATTGTACAACACATTGGGCACATTCATCCTCCTTCTGTGCCTCATGTGATTTAAAAGCTTGAAGTGCACATAATGCAAATTTGACTGGTGACCCTCGCAAGTGATGCATTTGATAACATACATAGTTATCTTCTTCCACGACTCAGTCAGAGACATTCTCTTTGCACCCTTTTTATCTATGCTCAATGGAGGGTCATTTGGCTTTGTGAATTCAGGCATAGCTGACTTAGCGTCTCTGGAAGTAGGGTAATTTTCACCATCAATAGGTAACCTTGTAACCTCTGCAATTCTTTCCTTTGTTGCCACAACTTCTAACCCTCTTACTGTGGCTTTTCCTTCTAAAAATGTCTAGGAAAATTCAAGGGCAATGCCTTCATCAAAATCATCCAACTTTAAAAAGTAATCTATCCATCCATAGTTTTGAAATTCGGCCAGGCATTGTGCATCCTGCAGTAAAATATCATGCATTATGGGTTTGTTTCAAATTAACCCACCTCCCATTGTCTACAATCAAACAAATGCTCTGCAACTTCTTTTCTTGCAATTCCCCTTCTAAAAATTAAATGCACTTCCCTACAGAGTCTGCCAAATCTCAGGACCAACCTGCTAAATTTCTAGTGCCAGTGTCAACTGAATTTGCTTTCTTTTTCTTGCAACTCAAGAGTACAATAGGGAAATAATAGCAAGAAAAGGAGTGATAAAAGGAAATTATAAGTGGAACAAATGGCAGCTACAGCTATTGTCACTTCACACATGCAAGTCTTCCTTCCTTGGATTTCAAATTGGCTCATTTTTAAATTTTTGACATAGCCTAATATGATTTGACACATGGACAATAAAATATTTGTATCTTTTTTGTTCCCCTCCCCCCAACCTAAATTTGGACATGTGTCCACACATGCAAGATGGGAGCAGTGATGTGATAGGAAATGATGGCATTTTATGCAAACATCTATACTAATGTACAGTGATTAAATGAACATACTTAAAAATGATTAAAGATAGCAATTAATGCACACATACCTGAGTGTGTGGAAGATTTTCCTCTAAGATCACAGATAAAGTAACACTCTCCTTGTTGAAAAATGAATTGAGCAATAAATGAAGATGAGGTGGA
>VDFB02281492.1:586106766-586317881 GCA_007258455.2 Sequoia sempervirens
CAAGATGGATTCATTCTGAGATCAGAGGGTGATAGATTGGCTCAGGCGATGGTGTTCAGATCTGCAAGGAGGTCCGATGGTGCTTCCAGAAGATGGTCAACGTACAGAGAAGTCCAAAACAGAAAGGAAGCCGAAGAAAAGAAGAAACTGTGACTCATAGGGACAGTTGTAGTGACTACTGGCAAGGAGGTAGATCAGTATTAATGGTGATATTCTGAACATTCAAGGCGGCCCTAAGATGGGGTTTAAAGATAGACACGAAGACAAGGAGTAAATGTTGCAGATGCGAAGGATCTAAGATCACCCCTAGAATGACCTTCCAGAAGATGGACAGCAGGGACTTACATTGAATGCAGCTTTGACTCTCCTCAGAAAGATCTGAGAGTCGACTCTCCTGGAAGCAGATATTTTTGTAAAACCCTAATGCGAGGGACAACACATTATTTCGGTACATTCTATATATAATGCCATTCTGGCCTCTTTGTAAAGGTTAGGAAATTCAAGGCTAGAACTTTTAGAGAATTTCTAAGGTTAGACAGTTAGAGTTAGAACAGACAGTTAGAAGAAAATCTAGGAATTAGTAAGTTAACAGAAGGAGATAGAGTTGCCTCCTGATTCTTTGTAATAGGAGTTTCTTCTGTCTTCTTGGTTAGGATTTAGATTCAGAATCAGAATAGACTAATGTACCTTTCAATTTCCTTACTGTAATTGGAAACAATTTGAAATCACAGATTATCTGTACACTGGTGATTGTGCTAGCTTTGTAAATGTTGCTTATCTATTGCACCAACAGTAGAAGCAACCAGATTAAAATCTATTTCATGTTGTGTTTTAGAATGGTGTTTGTCTTGAGTTAATCATTTGATTTGTGAAGTCTTCAAGGAATGAAATGTTATTTTATGTTTTGTTTAAATGGTAACTTAAAATCTGTTATTGAAATCTGCATTGTGAATGAATGAGACTGTGTGTCAATCACAAGTTTATTTCGTTCTACAATTTTACGTTTAGGGAATCCTTGAAGGGTAATTTAAGTCCGGTTAATTTGGATGAAGTATCATTCTTCTCTATCCCAAAGCTCTGATCTATCTTTTTATGTTTCTTTAAAACCCCAGTTAGATTAGGTTTTATTTCATGCTTGATCTTAGAACTATCCAGAAGATCAACACCAGCAGGCCCCTTGAACATTATTGTTACATTGACCAATTGAGCAACATCAGTCTGGGTTAGGGAACCACATAGACCTTAGAGACTAAGATATCCATGTGATCATCTTTCTCTTTTAGGAGAAATAAGAATTAGCAATAATGCGTTTGCGTATTCTTGTGTCAAAGGCGTCAACAGAAGCGGTGCTAGAAGGAGGGCCTAAAAGGGAAAACTAGATAAAGCTGGGTTTTCCTCTTCAGAATAGTCCCATAGAGTTCTTCGGTCAGCTGAAAATCCACCATTCTTGATAGAACTCAAAATCTCAACAAGACACAAGAGTCATAAGCTTGGCTCAACCATCATACCACCCTTGTCAGCTCCGCTCACTCCACCAGGCTTTTCACCAATACCCCACTGGGTACCCATCAATCCACCATCTAATCCATCTCAACTACCATCACAACTAGTTGAACCCATACAACAGCTGGCTCAACCACCACCGCCACCAATGGCATTCTTCGAGAATAATCCCTCTCCATTGGGGACTATCCCTGGAGGTTTTCACGACATGCCTAAAAATCCTAAGAAATTCTACCCCAAGTACATTCATGGTGAATCGAGGAGTGCTGAAGAGCACATACAAGCTTTCAAGGATGCTTGTACTAGAGCTCAAATAGCCCACCATGATGTAGTTTGTAGGTTGTTCCCATATTCCTTAGGGGATATGGCCTACAACTGGTACCTTAATCTCCCTCAAGGTTCTATTCTGACCTGGACACATCTGGAAAACACTTTCATCAATCAGTTCAGGGTTTATGTGGATCCAGCCTTTTTGTACCACCAATTTGCTACCATCAGAAAGGAACTAGGTGAACCCTTGCCTTTATTCAATACTAGGTTCCAGTGAATGTATAGGAGATTGCAAGATCCCTATCTAGTCACTGAGAATAGTGCCATCCAAGCTTACTTTAGAGTTATAGACCCCTTGCTTGGCTTGTTCTTGCAAAGGAATTATCAACCAGCTGATATTGACTCTCTATCCAAAGTCTATCATCTAGCTATCAAGCTCCAACAACAACTCAATTCTCAACAAGGAGGCCTGGGAGGAGGTTTCCCTTCAATGGGATATTAGATGCATAACCCAACCCCTCTATTCAATATTGTCCTGAGAATGTCTCCTTCCCATTATGGGCCTATGTCTAAATTGCAAACCCAACCTCCTGTCCCATTCTTTGCTACTGGAACTTCTAATTTTTTCAACAATCATAGCTTCCTCAAAGTTCCCATGGTCATCAGAACCAAATTGGAACACCAAATCATAGTGGTCAAACACCTGCTGCTAAGAATGTGGAAAGTGAGAAGACAGTCCAGCTTACGAATGAGGTAGAAACCTTGAAGAAAACACTCTCTCAGGTTACAAATGACATGGCTCAGCTTTGATTGAACCCTATTCAAATCCAATGTAATTATCCCAATCAAAACAACAACAATCCGGGTACTTATCAGAATAACAACAATTACAACCAAAGGGGTTATCAGGGCCAAAATTCCTCTAACCAGGGCTATCAAAATCAGAATAGAGGGTATAATCAAAGGCCAAACAACAACAAACAATGGAACACAAGGCCCAATAATGGGGGAGTTTCTCATAACTATCAAACAAATGAGGAGAGAACACATACTACAAACGTGGCTGACCTCAACTTCATGACCAATTGGTGCAGGCTACATGATACTGCAACCCATTTTGAGGTAAATTGCCCTCAGATGGAGAAAGTTGTCAAGATGGCACACGAAGACGCCCACACATTCTAGGGGAATTCAAAAAAAGGAGGTGATTCAGTGGATACTACAATAGCTTATGACCTCTTTAAGGAGGAACCTTTGTTCCCAAGGCAAGAGGAGAATGAACTAGAGGAAGACTCATATGATGCCCAATCCTTTTAGACCAAAGGAGGACACTTCTTGAGAAATCAGAATAAGGGTCCACTCACTACATTTGCACCACCTAATCACATGGTGCCTGCAAATCAAGGTGCTAATAATAATCCTCCTCCACCAAAAGGCTCGACTGACTTCCATAACAAGGGTAACTCTCCTGGTGCTTTCAAAGGTAGTGCCAGTTATAATACAAAATTTGACATTGTTTCTGAGATACAGAAACATAAAACTTCTGTATCATATTTTGACATCTTAAAGTGGTGCCCTGCCCAAAGGGAGATAGTGCTGAAAGCTTTGGAGCAAGCTGACAAATCAAAAGGAAAGAACAAGGTTGCACCTGCTGTAGACATGAATGTGGCCTTGTACAAAAATAAGGTAGGTACCCCACCATTTCTCCTAAGTTTAAGAATTTGTGGAAAGAACCTACATAATTGTTTGCTAGATTTAGGGGCTTTAGGCAATGCCATGCCATTCTCCATATGCAAGAAGTTGGGATTGAACCCTATACAAACGAATAAGAAGGTCATTCAACTTGACAAGATAGAGGTTAATGTAGTGGGGGCATTAAGAAACATACATGTGCAAGTAGGGTCAGACCCTAGGATTCAAACCAGCATAGACATTCAAGTAGCAGACATTCCTGAGACCTATGGTATGTTGTTAAGTAGAGATTTGATGAAAGGTATAGGGGGATATCTTTCCCTTGACTTTTCACATATGTGGCTGCCATGGAGAGGGATTCCCACACAAATCAGGATTGAAAGCGAGCCCCGCCTCAAGCATGTCATCACTAAATGACTGCCCCAATGAGTTAGCCTATTTCGAAATAGGGATAGGGGTTTATAAGAGAGAATAAATTTTAACTTTTTCTATTCTTGATCCTAAAGAACTGCCCATACAAAAGCTCCCTGATCTTATGACTTATGAAAATCAGCAGGCATTAGTCAAAAAACTGCAACAAGATTAGCTGGTGTTGGGAGAAGGTGTAGATCTGGAAAGTCTCCTGCTCCCTAATTGGTGTAGGGTGCACTACCAAAATCATTCTAAACTGACTTGCCAACCCTACATTGACATTTTAAATCATGTTTCCAAAGTTGAGGCAGCTAGCACAAGCCACCCTGAGACCATTGCAGACCGCTTCTCATTTGAAGCCAAGGAAGCAACAATGCTAACCAGGGATAGGACACTTCAAAAATAAATTCCTTCCCAAATTGAACTGGCCTCAATCACATGTCTTAACCAACATACTCATGTGGAACAACCCCAAGGCTTGCCCGATATTCCTGTATTCACGAGTGCACCAAAGCCCAAAGGGTTAGCTAAAAGCACAAGTGAAATTCAAAAGGATAGCCATAGGTTAGATGATATAACTAAGCAAGAATTGGGAACTATACCTAAAGAATTTACGGGGCATCCTTTCCCTATACCTAATGCCAACGATCAAGTAGTCCCACCCTTGGCTCATTCTACCCAATTTCCCACCATGACCTCAAAAGGACTAACTCTAGCTCATTATCAGCTGTGGACCCTCACGTTTGATGGATCCAAATCTAAGACAGGCTGTGGTGTTGGGATTGAACTAACCAACCAGAAAGGAAAAACTTTCTTTGCTTGTTATAGGTTACAATTCAAGTGTACTAACAACATTGCAGAATATGAAGCTCTAGCACAGGGACTGATGTTTGCACATAAGAAGAAAGTCACTGCCCTAGTGGTCAAGGGAGATTTAGAAATAGTGGTCAAGAAGGTTCGTAGACAATACACATGTCACAACAGAAGTCTGGCAGCATATAGAAACAGGGTATGGAACCTGATCAAAGACTTTGATGCCTTTGAGATTAGCTTAATCCCTAGAGAAGAAAATTAGGTAGCTAATTCATTGGCTATTGTTGTAAGTACCCTGGAACCTATGCAAGGCTCCAAGCTCAAGAAATTCTCAGTGGAATTAATTTCCACCCCTGCAGTTCCTGATAATATCATGAAATTTCAAGTCTTTGATGACGACCGACATATCCTTGCTTTCTTAGCAAGCTCAGATGTTTTGGAGGGGCAAATTATTGATGAGTTCAATAGAGATCAAGGGGATTGGAACCCTGAGGAATGTGATATAGAAGGAGTTCTTAACTTAAAGAATAATAAAATTCCCAAGGGAATGGTGGCCTTGGAAAGGATTTTTGATTCATACCCAAGGGATTGAGAGAAGATATCAGCTGAAGAAAAAGGAGGCGAATATGAGACAGTTAACGTGGACGATTTTAGCCCTGAAAGGAATGTCTACATAGGGAAGGCCTGCCCTGAAGAAATCAGGAAAGACATATTGAAGGCACTTAAGAAAGATATTTCTACAATTACTTGGGGATATGAAGACCTAAAGACATTTGATGCTACTATAATGACTCATAGTATTTCCCTGAAGCCTGAAGCTAAGCCATTTCTACAAAAATAGCGCCCTTTCAACGCTTTGATTGAGCCATTGATCCTTAAGGAAGTCCAAAAGCTACTCTCTACAAGGATAATCTTCCCTGTGCACCATTCAACCTGGGTGGCTAACTTAGTCCCAGTTCATAAGAAGAACGGGGAGATCAGGCTGTGTGTCGACTTCAGAAATTTGAATAGAGCCTCAAAAAAGGATAATTACCCACTTCCTTCTCTGGATGAAGTTCTGCAGTCTATCAACGGATCTCAAATGATATTATTCCTGGACGGTTACTCTGGATATAATCAGGTAATGGTTGACTGTGAAGACAGAATGAAGACAACCTTCACTACCAAATGGGGAACTTTTGCATACAGAAGGATCCCATTCGGTCTGATAAATGCTAGAGCAACTTTCCAACAAACCATGGACATAGCATTCAAGGACCTAATCGGTAAGTGCATCATTGTCTATATCGACGACCTAACAATATTCTCCAAGGATCGACTGAATCATGCTGCGGACTTAGCCAAAGTTCTTGAGAGGTGTATCCAGTATGGAGTCTCGTTGAATCCAAAAAAATGTGTGTTCGGGGTTTCTAAAGGGAAGCTGTTAGGACACATAATTTTTGAAAGGGGGATTTCAATCGACCTAGATCGAGTCGAATCCATTCTGAAGATCACTCAGCCAGGAAGCAAGAAAGAAATGAGGTCTTTCTTTGGGAAAATCAACTTTGTGAGAAAGTTCATCATGGGCTTGGCAGAGATTGTAAAGCCACTAAATGAAATGATGAAGGATGCCAGAATAGAGTGGACTGAGGAGGTGAAGGCCACATTCTTGCAAGTCAAATGATCCATCTCAGAAGCGCTGGTCCTTACCAGCCCTGACTACCTCAGGCCATTCTACATTTACTCTTTTACCTTTGAGCATTCATGCGTGACTATTCTAACTCAACGAAAAGGAGAGGTAGAGGAGAGGCTGATTGCATTCATGAGCTCTCCATTCAAAAATGCAGAAATCAAATACCTGCCTCTTGAGAAGCAAGCCTTCACGCTGGTTCAGGCTATCAAGAAGTTTCGGCATCACATCCTCCGAAGCCAAGTCGTCGCTATAGTTACTGACGCAGCTGTGAAGTCCCTACTCATGCAAAGCGAGCTGGGAGAAAAGAGAGGCAAATGGATGGCCATCCTGCAAGAATTTGATCTAGAGATACACCCTATGAAGCTAGTCAGTGGCACGGGTTTATCCAAGTCCATGGGGAACATTAGCGACAACATCATCTGTCAGCAATACACGACCCAGACTTTCTCTAATGACCCATGGTATGCTGATACCATTTGCTTTATGCTCAACAATCGATGTCTAGAAGGAATGAAAGAGACTCAAAGGACAGCCTTGAGGCTGAAGAGTTCTCATTACATGCTCAAAAGAGGGTTACTATACAGGAAGAATTACAGAGTATACCTGAGATGCCTTGATCATCAAGAGGCTAGACATGTGATCTCTGAGTTTCATGCGAAACATGGCACAGGTCATGGGTCTGTAGATTCTTTGGCACACTAGATCCTCAGATCTGGTTATTATTGGCCCTGTGTATTCAAAGATGCCCATCAGCATGTGAGGACATGTCACATTTGTCAGATTTCTGCACCAACGGAATGCCATTTAGCCATGCCCTTGCAACCTGTCTATGAGGTAAGGCCATTTTCCTAGTGGGCACTAGATTTTATTGGGGTGATTAACCCAAATTCTTCTGCAGGACACAAGTTTATCTTGACTACTACTGATTATTTCACAAGATGGATAGAGGCTATACCCTGCAAGAACAACACCATAGAGGCAGTGGTCAAGTTCCTCACCGAGTGCATCACTACAAGGTTTGGGGTACCCTTCGCACTGGTATGTGACAATGGCCTTGCCTTTTCTTCTGCTAAGTTTATTTCCTGGGCATATGATCACAAGATTGTATTAAAGTATTCTTCAAATTATTACCCACAAGGCAATGGAGTAGCAGAGTCAACCAACAAGAATCTCTTAGGGGTAATTAAAAAATTGTTAGAAAATAACCCTAGGGACTGGCATACCCAGCTGAGATTTGCATTATAGGAAAATAGGACTAGGATTAAGGCTACTTTAAACACCTCACCATTCAAGCTGGTATATGGCCAAGAGCCTGTATTCCCTATCAATTTGCAGATACCTATCCTTGAGTTCATGTATAAATTCTACTCTAGTGACAATAGGATAGAAGTCAGACTAGCTGCTCTGTTGAAATTAGAGGAAGAGAGAGATGCTGCTTTGCAACAATTCTTTAAGCACCAGGCTATTGTCAAATGTTGGTTTGACAAAAGAGTCAAAATTAAAGCTTTTAGGATATCAGACCTGGTATTGCTATGAGGTAAGGCTAGTGAAAAGAAAGGCAGTCACCAAAAGTTTGACAAACTATGGCTAGGCCCTTATCAGATTGTTGAGATCCTAGGGGAAAATGCTTTCAGACTGAGTAGCTTGATTGGAGAACCTGTTCCATTACCTGTCAATGGGCATTTCCTTAAGCATTATTTTTAGTCATGAGACTTGTTAATTTTTGTTCTGCATGTAAGTAATTCGTTGTTCTTTATGTGAATAACTTGCTTGTCTCCTACTTGTAAATAGTCTGTGTGTGTAAATAGCTCTTTCCTATGTGTGAATAATCTATTGCTTCTCTTGATGTGAATAATTTTCTCTTTGTCTATAAATAGTTTTATGTTTGTTTGTTTGTCCCTTTGTCCTTTTTTCTTGTTGCTTGGTTTCTCTTTGATTTTTTTTCGTTCTTTGGGGGTTTATCTGTTTCTTTCCATCTTGGAATGGTGGTTGATTATTTGAAGCATACTATGGTCACAAGGAGAGAAGTGGTTTAGATATTTTTCAGGCTTTCTGATTGGATGATTTTGTCCTAAACTCTTTGTTTCATGCCCATTGTCAATAAAGGTTGTGGAAGGTCTTGAAAACAAGGTGCAAAGTAAGTAGCTTTCATTAGCTCCTCTGGATCTGTCACAAATTATCAAGATCATCTCCTCTTGTAAGGGTATATCTATCCTAGAGTGGTAGTGTTGCAAGATTTGAGTGAAAATTTTGATCTCCCAAGTGCTGTTATGAGGTCCATGGTAGTTTTCAACTCAGATCAGATGTTAAACATCTAACATATTGGAAAAGAACTAAGTTAAATATCTAAAACTCTATGAGAAAACAAAAAAGAAAAGGAGAAAAGAAAAATAATTATCTAAAGAAAAAAAAAGGATTCAATATGAATGGGTGATTCTAGCATCTCTATCGGGGCTATGGACGCTTGGTTGGCAGTAGAGAAATGCTTTGAGAAAACTAGAGGTATCTCCGTCGGGGCTATGAATGCCTGACTGGCAGTGGAGCAATGCCCAAGATATCATTGTACGATAGCTAAAAGGAATCAACTCATGTAGTTCAAATCTTGCACATTATTGTTCAAAAGACAAGGAAAAATTTATGAAAGGATGATGCACAATTAAGCACACACTTAGATTTAGGGGTAGTTAGTGTTGACTTACATTTGAGATTCTAGCTCAACCTTGCTTGTTATAACTGACCCAAGTGGAGTTGTGACAGCCATGTACCAAGAGTTCTGGGTAGCTGAAGCCTTCAGCTTCTTGAAAATGGTTAAGCCATTTTCCCAGCTGAGTCACCATTTGTTATGCCTTGCATAACCACCCCCATTTCAAGTTGGAACAAAACAGGTCCCCCTTTCTCTTTCTGGTTTGTTTTTGCTTTTGGTTACTTGCTTTCCTCTTTGAAATTTCTTTTGTTTCCCTCGTAATTTTGACTTTTGATCTATCTGATTTAATTTTGGTTCACTCTCTGCCTAAGTTGGTTTTCTTCTTGATAGGAATTCAATAAAATAATTATAAGCAATGGTGGATATATTATAATATGTCTTATTTGCTTCTGAGGACTAATGTAGACCTTTCTTTTGTAGGATTGAATCATACACCTGATGATATTTGCTAGGGGAGCTCAGTTGGAAGGCATCCCTCAATCTAGTTGGTCCTAAAAATTAGTTAAGGTTAAAGTCGGAAAGACCCTAGGGATGCCACAATGAGCGAAATTCATGTGTAGTCAACTATCGGCAAGACATCAGTCATAATCCCAGCGACTAAGGGCTTCCTATCAGCGTGAGGTTCCCTTTCGGAGAAGGATGTCAGCAAAATCCTATTGTCTCATCGACTGATGATAGGGAGAACACATTTTGTCATGAATATTTCACCTCACCATAAGGTCTCGGTGAACTCCTTATGTCTCACCAACTAGTGCAAATAAGCATACACTTCGGCGGGAGCCACCCTCTTTAGTATATGGTCTTACCGAACGCCTTCAGTCTCGCCGACCACCGATAGAAAATTCACATCTCGGCAAGAAACTTTTCTCTTCAGCAAGAAGTCTTGGTGAACACATTGGGTCTTGCTGATAAAGTACCAGAGGGGGTTTCGTCAAAATGAAAGTTCGGCAAAAGGTTGTACTATTGACATAAAGTCTAGCCGAAGTGCTAAAGTCTTGGCAACACAGAAGTGGTATCGCCAGGAGTCTCGCTGACAGGAGGAGGTCCCACCAAAGGTCTAAGCCATGCGATAATTTTACCTTTGATAGGAGGTTTGGCTGAAGTGAAAAAGTCTCACCGAAGGGTCAGTCTTCGAGGTAACATGAAGAGGATCGCTGAAAGACCTAGCGTTCGGTGTAATCTCTCACTAACTCAGAATGGTCACACCGAGGAAAAAGAGACTCCATTGGAAGAAATGGAGCTCGGTGAAGGATCGTGCCATTGCCATAAGGTCTTGGCAAAGAAAGGAGGTCATACTGAAAGAACAAGTAAGCCCGGGGAAATAAAAGCAAGTCGAAGGGACTCTCTATGAATGGAACGGGTTCGACAAGATGTCTTGTCGACTCGATGATGTCTCAGCGACAGGAGAAGGTTGTCAGCGGGATCCCACCGGGAGATAAGGAAGACTTCACCATGAGGTCACAGCGATAAGCGATGGTCTCCCCGACATGAAAAATGTGATCGCTGAAGGATCCTGAGTTTTTCTATAATGTCTCATCGACGAGTGACGGTTTTGCTGATGATCTTTATGGGCTTGATATGACTTCTCCAGCTCACCGAGGGGTCCTACCGACTGTCTTGGGTCATGTCGATGGTCGCTAGGTGATGAAATCGCATCGGGGAGACACTAATGGTGTCTCACCGACATGCAATGTTGATCGGACCACCTTTGACTGCTTGAGGAGCTCGCTTGGCAATATGCCTGACTAATCAGAAGGAACCAAAAGAGTGACTCATTGGTCCCTTTGACCGATTGACTACTCCTGCGAGGGAAGATCAATAGAGGGCCAACAAGATGGATTTATTCTGAGATCAGAGGGTGATGGATTGGCTCAGGCGATGGTGTTTAGATCTGCAAGGAGGCACGATGGTGCTTCCAGAAGATGGTCAACGTACAAAGAAGTCTAGAACAGAAAGGAAGCCGAAGAAAAGAAGAGGCTGACTCATAGGGACAGCTGTAGTGACTACTGGCAAGGAGGTAGGTCAATATTGATGGAGATATTCTGAGCATTTGAGGCGACCCCAACAGAGTTTGAAGGTGGACACAAAGACAAGAGAGTTAATGCTACAACTGCAAAAAAGATCTAAAAAGGCTTCTCCTAGGGATACAAATCCTTCATCAGCATGGACAACAGGGATTTACATTGAATTCATCTTTGACTCTCCTCGGAAAGATCTGAGAGTCAACTCTCCTAGAAGTAGATATTTTTGTAAAACCTTAATGCGAGGGACGACACATTCTTTTAGTACATTCTGTATATAATGGCATTTTGTCCTCTTTGTAAAGGTTAGGAAATTCAAGCTAGAACTTTTAGAGAATTTCTAAGGTTAGACAGTTAAATTTAGAACAAATAGTTAGAAGAAAATTTAGGAATTAGTAAGTTAACAGAAGGAGATAGAGTTGCCTCCTGATTCTTTGTAATAGGAGTTTCTTCTTTCTTCTTGGGTAGGATTTAGATTTAGAATTAGAATAGACTAGTGTACCTTTCAGTTTCCTTAGTATAAATGGAAACAATTTGAAATCACAGATTATTTGTACACTGGTGATTGTGCCAAATTTGTAAATGTTGCTTATCTGTTTCACCAATAGTAGAAGCAACCATATTAAAATCTATTTCATGTTGTGTTTCAGAATGGTGTTTGTCTTGAGTTAATCATTTGATTCGTGAAGTCTTCAAGGAATGAAATGTTATTTTATGTTTTGTTTAAATGGTAACTTAAAATCTGTTATTGAAATCTACACTATGAATGAATGAGACTGTGTGTCAATCACAAGTTTATTTCGTTCTACAGTTTTATGTTTATGGAATCCTTGAAGGGTAATAAGTCTGGTTAATTTGGATGAAGTATCATTCTTCTCTGTCCCAAAGCTCTGATCTATCTTTTTATGTTTCTTTAAAACACTAGTTAGATTAGGTTTTATTTTAGGCTTGATCTTAGAACTATCCAAAAGCTCAACACTAGCAGACCCTTTGAACATAACTGTTACATTGACCAATTGAGCAACATCAACACAGTTGAGAACCAACTACATAGACCTTAGGAGCTAAGATATCCATGTAATCATCTTTCTCTTTCAAGAGAAACAAAGTAGCAACATTCTATTTGCATTTTACTGTGTCAAAAGCACTGTCGACAATAACCACATGCAAAATCAATAATGATAGTTCACATATTATGCCAAATATCATTAAAGCTTGCAGAGATAGGATAATATCAAACACCAATGGTTTGAGGGAAACATTATACCAATACCAACACTTAAGCATTAAAGTTCATGAAATCTATGAGCAAATAGACTATAGATTCTCCCCAAAACTAGACCAAAAAGTAGGCTCATCACTCCCCCCAACCTAATGTTTTGTTGCTCCTCTAGTAGGGGAAGAGTTGTTCTTCTGCTTGGTCAAAGCTCTAAAATTTGCAACTGATAGATTTCCAACATCAGTGGATGCAGTATGTGAATCAAGATCCCAATAGAATCCTCCCAATTTGTCAAACTTGTCCCATCTCTGCCTCTCTACAGAAATCTCATCCTAGTAGAGTCTGAAATTTGGCATGGGTCACACGAGCATGGGTTTCTGAAAAGTCAGGGGAAACCAAGACCATCCATGAGTTCTTCCAATTTGAATATGCCTCTTGATTCTTTTTAATGATGCAACATAATTGTGGATGGAATGGGGCTCAGCTTGTTTCAGCTCATCAGTCAAACTATTCACTCTCTATGATAGGTATCTCCTCACGGTTTCCTCTTTTATTGCTGTCTTTACCTCATACTTAGTGTAAACTACCTCAATCCAAGGCATAATCCTATTGCCATAACTCGGTCTGAGCAACATTCTGTGCCATTCTCTATAAATATCCCTTGGGTTGCTTGACTCAGCCTTAACAGGCAGAGGGATATTAGTCTCCAATTGTTTATAAGCATCATGTTGTTGTCCTAAACTAATCTCATTTTTCACCCAACACATGAATTCTCTCAATTGAACATCCTCAACATACAGTAGCAAATTCTAATCATGGTCTTTTATGACAACATAATTATGTAAATAAAATTCACATAGAAAATTATTCATTTCAGAGGAGGCAATCCTATAAGCATTGAGGCAAGTCTTGACATCTTAAAAGAGAGATATTTCTCATTCAGGAGCAGAGCATAGACCCTTGGAGGATCTCTAAATTCTAGAATCTTCGGCGTTAGAGCTGCCATATCATCTACCCTTTGCTTTAGGGTGGCGATTTTTGCATCTTTATCCTCAATTTCTCCATCCTTTGAATTTCCTCCAGTTTTTTCGTTTTTCATTTTTCCATTCTTCCTCCCTTCTTTGCATTTCTCTCCATAAATTCAAAATTGTTGCAAGTACTGTAAAATTAGGAGTATTATGAATGCTTACCAATCTTTTTGTTGATGAGGGCTCCTCATATGGCACTATTTGCATAGGTTTAGGTTGTCCAGTTATCTCTAGTTGTAAGGGTGTTTATTTTTCCTTTTGCTGTAGGGACTCTTATTCTTGTCGTGGCTATTGAAACTCCTGCTCTGATTTTGGTTATTTCTATAGGACTTCATGCTGTAGGACCTCTTGCTCATGTTGCAAGACCTCTTGCTCATGCTGTAGGAAGTCCCGATTTCCTTCCAATTCTTTCGCAATGTTAGCAAGATCGACCAATGTTATATTTGTTGCTCTCTTAAATATGTCTTCTCCTTCTCCAACATTCTCTTGCTCTATTGGAGCTTCAGGGTCCCCCTGTGAGGTCTCACCAAGTTTAGGGATTTCCTATAGAGGTGTACCAATCGTAGGCTTGACTGGTCTTGATTTCTTGGGAGGTCTCTCACATCTTCCTTTGGCTAAAGGATGAATAGTATTTGTTTTCCTTTTATTAGAACTTGGCACTTTTCTCTCTATAGGCTATGTTTTAGCCTTCCCTTTTCTCTTTTCTACCTCTCTGTTGTGCCCTACTTTTCATGAGGGTTTCAAGTGGAACTTCATCATCAAAATCTAAGGAAGAGCTTTCTTTTTCTAAGTGCTCTGTTTCAGAAGAAATAATTTCTATGGTTTCCTCTACTACAAGAGGATTCATAGTAGAGCCAACACTAGAGGTTGAAGCACTAGGAATGGCTTCAGTCTTGCTTACTCTCCTGCTAGACCTAAGGGATTGAGGTATAGCCCTAGGTGGAAAATGCTTGACATTAACAAACTCTTCCTAGGTCATTCCAGATACATCATCAGAGACCTTTCAACTAGTATTTTAATCAAGCAATGGTGGGAAATAGAATTATCCCTACCTTTTTGGGTCTTGACTGCCATGATTGAGAGAATATTGTACAACACATTGGGCACATTCATCCTCCTTCTGTGCCTCATGTGATTTAAAAGCTTGAAGTGCACATAATGCAAATTTGACTGGTGACCCTCGCAAGTGATGCATTTGATAACATACATAGTTATCTTCTTCCACGACTCAGTCAGAGACATTCTCTTTGCACCCTTTTTATCTATGCTCAATGGAGGGTCATTTGGCTTTGTGAATTCAGGCATAGCTGACTTAGCGTCTCTGGAAGTAGGGTAATTTTCACCATCAATAGGTAACCTTGTAACCTCTGCAATTCTTTCCTTTGTTGCCACAACTTCTAACCCTCTTACTGTGGCTTTTCCTTCTAAAAATGTCTAGGAAAATTCAAGGGCAATGCCTTCATCAAAATCATCCAACTTTAAAAAGTAATCTATCCATCCATAGTTTTGAAATTCGGCCAGGCATTGTGCATCCTGCAGTAAAATATCATGCATTATGGGTTTGTTTCAAATTAACCCACCTCCCATTGTCTACAATCAAACAAATGCTCTGCAACTTCTTTTCTTGCAATTCCCCTTCTAAAAATTAAATGCACTTCCCTACAGAGTCTGCCAAATCTCAGGACCAACCTGCTAAATTTCTAGTGCCAGTGTCAACTGAATTTGCTTTCTTTTTCTTGCAACTCAAGAGTACAATAGGGAAATAATAGCAAGAAAAGGAGTGATAAAAGGAAATTATAAGTGGAACAAATGGCAGCTACAGCTATTGTCACTTCACACATGCAAGTCTTCCTTCCTTGGATTTCAAATTGGCTCATTTTTAAATTTTTGACATAGCCTAATATGATTTGACACATGGACAATAAAATATTTGTATCTTTTTTGTTCCCCTCCCCCCAACCTAAATTTGGACATGTGTCCACACATGCAAGATGGGAGCAGTGATGTGATAGGAAATGATGGCATTTTATGCAAACATCTATACTAATGTACAGTGATTAAATGAACATACTTAAAAATGATTAAAGATAGCAATTAATGCACACATACCTGAGTGTGTGGAAGATTTTCCTCTAAGATCACAGATAAAGTAACACTCTCCTTGTTGAAAAATGAATTGAGCAATAAATGAAGATGAGGTGGAATGAGGTGGTGGAATGAAGTGAGGTGGAAGAGAGAGAAAGGTGGTGATGGATGGGTGGATGGACGGATGACGAAGAAATGTACTTCTACGTAAGTGAAAGTATTTATTATGGAAAGTACGTACCTCAATTAGGCTGAAGGAGGGACACTAGGTCCATTGCCTTTGGCTACAGGAAGCTCTGGGTGCAGGGTGAATTGTTGTAGGAACTCTTCTTTGAAGTTGTCTTGTGGTATAATCTGAGGTAATGATTATTGACAAGCAATTTGAATCGAACAAGGTCAATGGTAGTGAGCTGAAGAACTCCATTAGGAAATACCTCAACAACTTCATACGGATTGTCCTGGTATCTTGAATCATAGAGAAAGGCCCAATCTCCTGGTTTGAACTTCTTGTCCTTGATAAATTTTTCATGCCACTTGATTCTCTGATTTTGTACTACTTCTATATGTTGCAAGGCTTCTCTTCTTATCTCATCCAAAGCATTTAGCTACATGATTGTTTCTCTCCATGCTTCAAAAATACCCATCCCCAAATCTATTGTAGTTCGTAGAGTCTTATGCTCAAATTTGACTGGCAGCATAGCTAATTTTCCATACAGTAACTCAAATGGGGTGAAGCCTCTAGTTGTTTTCCATGTTGTCCTATAGGCCCAAACAACTTCTAATAATCTATTTGCCCAATCCTTTTTATGAACAACTACTATCTTAGTCAGAATACCTTCAATTTCTCTGTTGGTCACCTCAACTTGGCCATTAGTTTGGGGGTGATAGGGAGTAGAATTTTTGTGCCTTATATTGTACTCATTCACTAGTGCTGCAACAAGATTTGATGTGAATTGCGGCCCTTGATTAGTCACTATTTCTCTTGGGACTCCATATGTTGTGAAAATCTCCTCATAAAAAAACTCTGCAACTTTGTTATCTCTTGCATGTTTCATGGCCTTAACTTCCACCCATTTAGTTACATAATCAGTGCATACTAGTATATAAGACTTACCATTTGATGGAGGGTCAATTGGTCCCACAAAATCCAATCCCCACTTGTTGAAGGGAGTGATTACTATTTGAGGGAAAAGTGGCATCTTATTAGATCTGGTTGGTCTGCCCATTCTTTGACATCTATCACATTTTTTGGTATACCTTCTTGCATCCTTATGGAGTACTAGCCAGTAACATCCTGTGTTCAAAATATTCATTATTGTCCTCTTGGCTGCAAAGTGTCCTCGACATGGTTAGTTGTGACATGGATGCAAAATGTCATATGTCTCATTTTCTCTCACATCTTCTCATGAGATGGTTAGTCTAGTATAAAACAAACATCCAACAATCCAAGAGAAAGGAATTTCTTTTCAATGAGTGCCCTTTTCTCTTTTGGAGAGAAGTGAGAAGGAATTCTACCTGTAACCAAGTAATTAGCTATGTTAGCATACCAGGGTATTTGTACACTGAGAGAGAATAGATGCTCATCAGGAAAAGAGTCATCTATGGGTTGATTATCTTTTGCTGTAGTTAGCCTTGAAAGAAAATCTGCAACAACATTAGCCTTTCCTATATTATCTACAATGGTTATATCAAACTCCTGCATCAATAATAACCATCTTTCCAATCTACCTGTGACCAAAGGTTTATTCATGAGATACCAAATGGCTGCATGATCAGTGTGTACAAAATTTTGGTAGCCCATTATGTAATGTTTGAATTTGTTCAGTGACTAGATTACTACCAACATCTCTTTCTCTATCACTATATAATTGAATTGAGCTCCTTGCAAATTTTTGTTGACAAAGTAAATAGAATTTTCAACAACTCCCTTTTTCTGCCCTAAGACTACTCCTATGGAATAGTCTGATGCATCAGTGTGGATGTTGAAGGGAAGCTCCCAATTCGGTCCTTTAAGTATAGGAGCATGAGTCAAAGTTTCCTTCAAGTAAGAAAATGTTTTGTCACAAGCTTTAGTCCACTAAAATTCAACATCTTTAGTGAGAAGAGTATACAATAGTGTTGCTACCTTACTGAAATCCTTGATGAATCGCCTATAATATCCTGCATGGCCCAAGAAACTGCTAACATCCTTCTATTTTGCAGGTGTAGGAAAATTTTTGATTACCTCAATTTTTGCAGGATCTACTTGAATTCCTTTGTGGGAGATGTAGTGGCCAAGAACTACACCTTTCTTGAATCATCATGAAACACTTTTCACTATTCAAGGAAAAATTTTGATCCTCACATCTCTATAGAAATCTCTTGAGATTCTCCAATGCTTGATTAAAATCAGCACCATAAGTAGTGAAGTCATCCACATAAATCTCCATGCAATCATGAGAAATGTCTGAGAAGATGCTAATGACTTCCCTCTAGAAAGTTGCAGGTGCATTGCACAAGCCAAATGGGAGCACCGAATAGGCATAGGTCCCCCATTGATAGGTAAATGTGGTCTTCTACTGATCTTCTGGTGCAATTTGGATATGGTTGTAGCCGTTGAATCCATCTATAAAAGAGAAATATTGCTTCCCTGCAAGTGTGTCCAAAACTTGATCAATGAAGGGTAAATGAAAGTGATCCTCCTTGGTGGTAGCATTAAGTTCTCTATAATCAATGTAAACACATCATTTCTCTCTTTTCTTGGGCACAATCACTAATGGAGACACCCATTGACTATCTGAAATGGGGTATATAAATCCTGCATCTAGTAATTTCTGCAATTCTCTTTTCACAATCTCTCTTACTGCAGGGTTGATTCTTCTCTGTGGTTGTCTTACTGGAGTGCAATCATCTCTGATATAAATTATGTGTACAAAGTTTAGGATCTAGACCTTTCATATCAGGATAATCCCATGCAAATGCATGTTGATGGACCCTTAATAGGTTTTCCAATAACAGTTGTTGCTCTTCATTTAATTTACTATTAACATTCAGGTATTTTCCTTCAGACATCTGGATTTGTGTAGTTAATTCTATCATGGATACTTCATTAATGCATGGTACCTTTAGTTCATACAACAATAATGTATGGAACATACCTCTTTTTGTAGGAAGAATGTGTGCCAGAATAGTTGTTACAGGAACAATGGCTGCAGGAAGAGCAGGCAAAAGTGTCATGCCCGAAGTAGATGATGCTTCGTCCACTTCATAATGATTCTAAATGAGATTATCCAACATTTCATCCTCATCTTGGAGTTACATGAAAGAGTTTCTTCCTAGCATCATAAGTTGCGCCATAGAGTCAACATCCTTGGCCTCTTCACCAACTTGTGGCCAAATAGAATTATCTTCATCATGAGATGGTTGAGCAGGTGGATAGAGAACAAAATTTTTAGTGCTCCTCCCATTTGAAATGGCCATGTCACCAAAACAACATCCAATGTATGCATTTGCAATTGTCAACCAAGGCCTTCCAAGAATGATGGGGTACCAACCTAGTGTTGCCTTAGGAGAAAGAATCATAAAGTCTGCTGGGTACTCCTAGGAGTCTAGAACTACCACAAGATCCTCCACTACACCATCAAGCTTAACAGTAGCACTATCAGCAAGCTGTAGGACAGTAGGAGTAGATCTCATACTTGTAATATTTAGTTGCTATAGGATGTCTCTAGTCATTACATTGATTGTTGCCCCTAAAACAATCAAAGAATTCTTCACTTTGATCCCGTTTATGACAACTGCTACCATAGGACTTCCTTGGTCATTATATTTGGGAATAATCACTTTTCCCAACATGATATCAACTAGCTAGTCCACCCCCTAAACTGCAGTTGGGTCTTTCTTCTTTCTTCCCAGTTTCTTAAGACAAGCTTCCTTGATAGCTTTGTCATAGATTGGAACATCCTTTCTAGCCTGAAATATGGGTATCTAAACACATATATGCTTTAGCTGATCCAGGATATCAAAAGTGGTATCCTCCTTTTCTTCTTTCTTCTTGGCAACTTCCAATCTCTGAGGAAATGATGGTTCTTGTTCATTCTGCTTGATTTGGACTGGTTTAGGATTTTTAGGTGCGTTTTGCTAAATGGGGTAATTCAGAGGCTCCTCCTCCTCTTCTACAGGAAGCTCAGTTATGATGGGCTTGGAAGGGCCTGGTAAAGTGGTTTCTGAACATAGATGGATATTACTTACACTCACAACATATGTAGGGAATTGATTTGAATCAACAAAGTATACATGCTGCTATTGTGGTTTGTTATTAGGATTGGGTGTGGGCTGAGCTAGTAGCCGAGTTGGTTTAGGTGCATTTGAGCTTGGATTAGCAGGTGGAGGCATTAGAGTGGGCTATTGTTGGGACTGAGAAGGTGGTTGCATGTAATTGGTTGTTTGAGTAGGCCATTGTTGTCCTCCTCTCCATTGATTTGTTTGCTGCCAATTTCTTGGAGGTGGTTTCCAGTGCCCTTGAAATTGCTACCAATTCTCCTAAGGTTGATGCCACAAAGGAGGAGAACTATGATGACTGGTCCAAGCACTTGGAGGGTTACTCCAAGGTTGTGGTGGATATCCTCCATAACTAGGTGGATATTGGGGCTGCCATTGGTTACCAGATGAATAAGAGTTAAAATATGGCCCAACATAGGATAGTGGATCTGGTGGCATACCTTGTCTTGGAGCCCAAGGCTTCCTTTGTGCAACATAGTAGACTTGGTCTTCTTCAATCTAAATTGGCTTGAACTTAGGTGAAATTTTCTTTTTTTCTAGGTTAGCTACCATCTTACATCTGCAATGCTTCTTCTTTTTTCTATAGTGGGGGCAATAATCTATCAACATCATCTCTTCCTCCTCTTGCTTCTTCTTGGAATGAAGTGTATCTAACTGAGTAGCTGGATTGTTGATAATGTCTTGCTTGAAATCTTCCAACAAATGAGTGATCTCCATTCTTGAGACTCCACTGGTGGTTGACTTACCCATGGAAGACTAATAAGCTCTCCCTTTCTTTTGAAGCTTCCCTAAAATAATTTTGGCATATTTTCTTGATATCCTCCCAAGGAACTTGGAAGATATCTCCTCCTCCCATAAGATCCAAGGTATCAATGCAGCTATCATTGATTCCTCTAAGAAAAAACAAATTTTTTGAATCCTCATTAAGTGCATGGTGTGGAGATTTTTGTAGGAAAACATAAATCTTGCAATGTAGTCTTCAAGGCTCTCATCTTCCTTCTGTTGCATCCTGAAAATATCTCCTCCTCTCATGTCACTACCCCTATAGTATTCCTTGTACTTCTCAAGGAATTTTTTCTTCATGTCTTCCCAAGTTTCCACGTTATCTCTGCCTAGGCTCATGAACCATCTTAATGCAACTTCCTTCAAAGTGGTAGGAAATAGCTTAAGCTGATGGGCATCAGTGGTATAATCATAACTCCTGCAGAGTATGTCAAACTCAAGTAAAAATGTATCAGGATATTATGTGACAAGTCCATAACACTTTGGGAGTGCTGAAATAGGGATGTTCTTGATGTTGTCAACTTCATTTTGATGGGCAATGGGAAAAGGAAAAGCTGACGGGTTAGGTTTGTTCCCATTTGCATCACCCATTTCTGCTTGATGTGGTTCCAAAGCAAGGGGGTTCTTAATATGTTTTTGATCTTTAGAGGAGACTTTAGAACTAGTTAGATTAGGATATGCGTCAGCAAAGGGGTGTGGATCTTCTTCTTCTTCTCCTGGTACATTTTGATATTCAACTAGCTAGAATGGATTAGGATTGTTAGGAAGGAATATCAAATAAGCATCCCTTCTCCTTCCTCTATGCATGCGGTATTACTCACTATCAGTCAGCTCACACAAAGAATTGGTAATGAATAAAGGAGTCATTACTTCCTAAATGAAGATATACTAAGAACAATCTTAGAAACACTATAGTAAGAAACTAACAATGACTCTGAAAAAACTTCCTAGCTTGACACCATCCCTGAAAACAGCGCCAAAAATGTTGGCCTCCTACAATGATTTCATAACTCAGCCTTTACAACCATGATTCAGAGATTGGAAATCTAACTTGAATAGCTACTTTAATAATCGTGAAGGTGCATTTAAATTTTCAACCTAGGGATGTGAACTTGAAATGGGCCAGCACAGTATGTGCACTAAGAACTCTTAAGTAGCCATTCCTAATCTAAAGCTAAAAACATGCAATACTGGAAGTAAATTGCTTGAAAGGAAATAAATAAAATATTGAACATCAACCAACAACTATGCTGAACTAAAATGCATAACAAGAATAAAAGATCTGAGCAACAAACAAGGAACTACTCTTTTTACTTTTCCTGTAGAAACAGACACATAATGGACTTCTAGTGGCTGCAGGAATAGTCGATGCCAGATTTCCAACTAAGTACTAAACAATAAGTAATACTAAAATAATGCTAAGATATTAAAACAGATTACTCATCAAGTGATCCCCCTTGGATAATTATCCTATAAACTGACAAAAACTCAGACGCTCAAACTCAAAACTTTATTTCATTCACTGTAAATCATGAATACAAAGAGTAATGTATCGAAACTGGAGTACTGTATCAAGTCGTGCAACCTCTTCCTGTATTCTCACTAATCAACTAACTAACTAGGAGGAAGGAGCATCAACTTATTATTTATGCTAATAGCTAAACAAGGCAGTCAACTCCACAACTAGGAGGACACCAATTAGGGAAAGCAGGAAAGTGGAGCAATGGCGGTTACACATGCATGGAATCTGGTCAGACATGCAAGTCAAATGCAGACTCATCACATTAGTAACGCCTGTGCATGCGCAATCATTAAAGTCCTCTTCAACAAGGTGGTTACACTGGACTGCATGGAGAATCTTCTCCCGTCAGTCTTCTTTGACTTGGAGCGATTCCTTTGTTGGGAGCTATGGTGCATGCTCAGCTAGAAGTATCTTCCTCAACTTAGTACATTAAATTTGCATGGCAAGGTTAGTACACATAATAACTACACATCTATAACCACCTTAAGAAACATTCAATAACCAAATGAAAAATCAATATAGATAGTTCACATATTATGCCAAATATCATTAAAGCTTGCAGAGATAGGATAATATCAAATGTCAATGGTTTGAGGGAAACATTATGCCAATACCAACACTTAAGCATTAAAGTTCATGACATCTATGAGAAAATAGACTATAGATTCTCCCCAAAAACTAGACCAAAAACTAGGCTCATCAATGGGGATCAAATTGAACATGTGATAGATTAATATTCATTTATTTTACTCCTTTCCATGTGATAGTTGTTGTATCAAACTATTCTCACTACCACATGCATGATATTTTATGCAAATTATTTTTCTTGGAAGGAGTTAGGTAGCATATCATCATTTATTTTGGGATCCTCTTTTTCCATACAGTTGGGGGGCAAAGTATTATGTATCCTTCCTCTATGCATATTCCTTCTTGGGATCCCTCTTTATCTCCTTAAAATGTTAGTGTAACAAGTACACTAATATTTTAAGGGGGGTATACAGTCCCACTCTCAAATTGTTAGCATAAGAAATTGTCCCTTCTTAGTGATGATGGAATACATCTCCTAGGAAGTGTGACCTTGTCAACCAAAGTGACCTACTTAATCCATGTGATGTGTCTCCTTTGTGGCGATATTATACTTGATGTCCCACAAGAATGTGACCTTTCTTGGCATGTGACTTTCTCCTTAGTGGTAATACCATGGTTGGTGTCCCCTAGTGTGAGGTTTTCTATTCATTGACTAGTCCTCTCTTCCAAAGTAGTGCCCCTTTGATGTTGACAGAGTTTCCTCTTGAGGTGGTGTTATTGTGACACCCCTTGAGGTTCTAACCTTGTCTTATCATTATTTATTGCACCCCTTAAGGTGATTTTTTGAAATATAGTTCATGCATATAACATAATTCTCCTTGATGGGTCATGAACTTGAGCACCCTTTTTAACATGGCCACCTAGCATAATACACTTTGCTTGCCAATGGGGCCATATGTTTCATGAGTGTTGTGCATGACTTCAGTCCTCATGGAGCATTTTGCTTATTCAATGGAGGACATTTGGTAATTGAGACAATTTAAGATTGAGGTCTCTTTTCCTCATCGACTCAAATATTTTAGTTCTAAACTTGTGTGTTATTTATTTTTATGTGGTGTCATGTGTTTTCATTGTGTATGCTTCATGTTTTTTGACATGTATGTTTGTGTATCTTGTCTTGTTGCATGTCATACATGTGTGTTCCTTTGTGCCTATGTTGGTTTTTCATGGGATCTTGGATCCTGGGGGCTTGATCACTACCCTTGATCCTTAGTCATCTTATCTCTCCAACATTTGGACAATCAGACCCCTCTTGACATATATTTCTCTATTTTAGTGTGAGTCTGAGATTAAGTTCATATTCTCACTAAAGTGGGGGTTGAATGTAATGTAGAAAATTGTATATCTTAATAATTTACCTCATGTTTTTCCCCCTAATTTATTGGACTTAATTAAGCTTCTAATTTTTTAAATTCTGAATTCCAAAGCCTATATTTTATCATTTTTGAAAGGGGGACAAGCATTCAAAAAATGAATTCAATCATTAAATTGTCCCTAAGGGTATGTGCAGGATCATGGGGGTCATAAAAGTGGCAATGGGAAAAAAGGTGTTTTCAATACGTCCAAAAATGCGAAATTCATGACTTTGACTTTTTGCAGGCTTGGGTACAATATCCGTTTTGGTTTGGTAATACCAAACTGACGGATATTCATTTCAAAATGGAAATCCGTTTTGGAAAGCAGGAACCCATTTTTTTGAAAAAGAAAACAGATATCCGTTTTGAAAACCTAAAAACCCTCTTTAGTAAAATGGGCATAACTTTTGCATTTCTTATCAAAATTTCAACTTTTTATAGGAATTGGAAAGGTGATTGAGAGCTCTACACAATGGAATGGGTGGTGTTTCTATATTATACACCAAAAAATAATTATAATCATTTGAAATTCATATTTCATTTTTGAAACATCAAATGCTCACTAATTTCACATGCAAAGTATTTTTTTCATGATTTTTCTGTAACACTGATCTTAAAATACTTGAAAAATTAGAAAAGGTAATGAATAACGAGATATTAATATTTTTGTAGCAAGGAGATGAAAAAATCTTTATAAATCATCATATCTCTCTATCCCTTTCTCTACCTCTCTATATATCACTATGTCTCCCCTTAATCTCTAGACCTATCCCTCCCTCCTTTCTTCTCTCTTTATGAATTTTTATACTTATCTTTCTCACTCTCTCATGTTGGTACCTTCTATTCAAACAAAGCTTGATTTTTTTTTTGCATGGAAGTATGTTGCAGGAGCACCCATGAGATTTTGGGTTTGTCATTGTTTTGGTTTTGTCTCTCTTATGTAATAAGGTCCTTGTGGATCATATTTATGTTTGTAATGGTTTTTATGAGGTCTTAGGAGGATAGGTGCGGTCAAGTTGTCAAAAATGTAAAATTTGCTATAGATTTTAAAAGTTGTCAATATTGTCTAAAATGTTGCAAATTATGGAATTTGAAGTCACATGGTGTAAATGAAGGAATTAAAATGGTTTTAGTTTGAAGTATGTTGTATAAAGTCCAAATGGGTATCTAGAACTCTGTTTACATTTTGGATATCATGTCTTCACTAAAAGTTATGGAAAAAAAACTCAATTTGCAGCCCCACCTTCAAGGCCTAAAAAGTAGGTCAGTTAAAATTTGGTCCTATTAGTAGAAAACAACCCTATTCAAATTTTGGATATGTTGACAAAGGCCAAAAAGGGTATTCAAAAATGATTTTATAGTTTGGGTATGAGGTATTCACAAGAAATTATGATTGGAAAACCAGTTGGGAAGGACTACTAGAGGAATTGAAGGATTGCGAAGAAAACCCACCAAGTTATGTTTTAGGAATGCAAAGTTTGTTTGATTTAGGTTGTGTTGAAGTTATCCACCTTTCTCTCCATCATTGGAGGAATAATTTTTTTTATGTTTTCTATTTGAAGTGGTTTGCAACAACAAAGAGTATAAAGGAACAAATCAATGCTATTGAAGTACAAATCACTAATCTGGCTGCAACTTATGATCATTTGCTAGATAGTAATGGTGCCACAAGGGTGTTGGAAAAAGTGCCTCAAACATTACAGAGTGAAACCTTCTTTAGAGCAATGTCGGTGTGACATTCTGATTGTCTGGCTGACTAGCAGTTTGTTTTATCAAATTCTAAACAGGTCGCTATGACCTAGGTATTGTCTTGCCGAAAGGTCCACTGTGGAGTCTATCGCTATAGCTTGGTGTATTCGCTATGACCTCATAGCACTCGGGAGAGCTTTGGCCGAAAGGCCATTCATTCATTTATCGACGTAACTCTTGGTGACTGGAGTTTTAGAGTGGCTTCAACATTCAGAGAGATGTCTCAACGAAGTGTTTATCTCTCACCGACAGAGTATGTATTGAGGTCTTCGGAATAACCTATATTCACTCGGTAAGATGTCACCGCGAAAGCAAATGTTATGTCGACAGTGTTTGCTTGTTTTGTTTCATCGAGAAGACTTAAGTGTTATCTTCAGTATAACTCAAAGCTATCGGGGAAGGTCTTAGCGATAGAACAAAACTATGCCGACAGGGACTACTTGGGAGTTATCGATATAACTCTTAGACTTTGTTATGAGGTCTGAGCGATAAGCATTTGTCTTGCTGATAGCCGATGGCTATTGGGGTAACTCTTAGCGATAGTTAGTCTTCGGTGAAACATATATAAATTGGTAAATTCTCTCAGCGATGGACAAATGTTTTGGCAACAGGTGAACACTTCAGAGTAGCATATGAATATCGCTATGAACTCTTGCCAATAGGAGTAAGTCTTGCCAACTTCTGTTGGGTGCTTAGTAGATATGGGAACTTCAGTGTAACCTTAGTGTTTCGCCATGACCTTCTGGCGAAAGGGATAAGTTAGAACGGCTACGTGATGACTCGGTATATCTGTTGGAGCTCGATATAATATCTTGGCAACTACAGAGGCTCTTAGCGACATCGGTAAGAGGTCAATGTGGCATCAGCGAGACACTGTTAGTGTCTCACTGTGATGCCAATGCAATACGAATTCTGTTGACCGAGTATGACTTCTGATGTGGCATCACGTGGATGAATCAGAAGAGCCGAATTGGAACCATTGGGAGTCTGTTCATTGCGACGTTTCTATGAGGGAGCTTGACAGTCAGGGAATGCCAAGGATATAGTTTGAAATTATAGATGTTTTGATGTTGGATAGTAGTTCGATCAACAGTGAAGTGTGAAGAATTCAAACTGTATCAGTGAAGGATTAAAATATGTAAAGGCTGTAACCCGAAAGTTTTCTATTCGAAGAATGTAGATGATGAATGCTAATGTATAATGACACCAGAAAGATAAGTTTGGAATTGTATGTAACTTTGATTACTGTAATACAAAGTGATTTCTCTTGGTGTGGTGGGTTTTTCTCCCGTAAAGGTTTTCCCACGTATATCTGGTGTTCATGTGTGTTTGTCTAAATACTCTATTTCTGTAATCTGTGTCATAGTGCATCTCAATTAGACTGTAATTGAAAATTTAAAAGTACTTCTACATTCTTTCCTGAGGTATTGACATTAGGAAAATTGTTTTCCGCATCTAGTTTTCCCAACAAGTGGTATTAGAGCCTGGCTAGTTGTGTTATCCTTGGGGGTACATTGGGTTTTTTGTGTCAATACTGTTCAGTGGTAGTTTTGTAGAGATTGTTATTTCTATTTATAGATTAAGATGTCTAGTCATCTGGGAAGATTGAAATAGAGAAATTCAATGGCAGTAACTTTGAATTGTGGAAACTCAAGATGGAGGATCTCTTAGTAGATCGAGACCTTTGGCTTGCTATGTCTGGAACTAAACGTACAGGCATGAAGCAAGAAGAATGGGACCTTGTAGATAGGAAATAAAAGGGGCTGATAAGGCTCTGTTTGGCAGACTTAGTTCTTCTTAATGTGCATGAAGAAAAGTCTTCTTCTCTCTTGTGGAAGAGACTGGCGTCTATTTATCAGGGGAAATCTTTGGTGAATAAGCTGTTCCTAAGAAAGAATCTTTACTCTTTGAGAATGCAGGAAGGAGGGTCTGTAGTTGATCATTTGAATGCATTTAACATGCTGCTCACATAATTAACATCTATTGGTGTAAAGATTGAAGAAGAAGATCGCTGTATGCTTCTATTATGTTCTTTGCCAGACTCATGGGATCATCTAGTGATGGCTATTGGGAGTACAACATCCAGTTTCAAAATGGAAGATATTGTTGGTTCTTTGCTGTCAGAAGAAATGAGAAGAAAATCTTCTGAGATGATGAAGGAGGCTCTTGCTGTCAGAGGAAGGTCAAAGGAGAAAGGCAAGAAGAAGGATAAGAAGTTCAAATCAAAAAGGTTATGTTGCCCTTTTCCCTTAATGCCAAAGGGGGAGATAAATGTGCATCTAAGGTGAAGTATTGGTGGACACAAGTTGGTGTTTGGAGTTACAAAAAAAGTAACCCTTCTAATTTTTCTGACTTGTTCGGGTCCTCCTTGTAGTTTTGGCTTAATGTTACCTTGATTTTATGTTTTAATGTGAATAACACATTCATATTACGTCTTGGGCCCTTATGAACTAATGGAAATTAATGGTGCCTTGCAAAAGTGTTGTAACACACTTTCACATTTTTCTAGGGTTTTATCAATTAACTAAGCATAATACACATAATTTTAATCAAAATCAACGTTAATCTAGCCTTATTTGAAGTGTTATAAAGTGTTGCATGACAAACTTTCACATTTCTCTAGGCTTGTCATTAATAATTGGGTTCTCTTATGCTTTAATTGGCCCTATTTTGCATCCACATGCCTCATTTATTACATCTTTTCAAGGATAATCCTAACACTAATCAGTAACCAATCATAATTCAGGTGTTCCTAGCTTGTGTGGCCTAGATTTAGTATTTGGGACTCATTCGCTACCTTGGGCGAAAGAGTCCCACCAAAGTCTTTTTGGCCTCAATGCAGGTTTCACAAATTTCTAGACACTTTTCATTTTTGGTCCCATACATTATGTTTAGTGGGACTCATTCACCACCTTTGGCGAATGAGTCTCATGTGTCCAAAATTCAAATTTAATTCAAATTTCTAGTGGGGTTTTATTCTCCTAGATCTAATATCGGCTTGTAGTATTGTAATTTCAGGAATTCTTACATAATTGAGTATAAATACAAGGTTCTTTCACTCATATTTAACACCTAGAATTCAAGAGATTTCATAAGAGCATTTAGAGGCTTTCAAGGGAAGATTATCAAGCATTTTAGAGCAACATTCAAGTGCCAATCATCATGTCAAATAGTTCATTCATCATGTTTGTTATTGTGCTAACAATTATGATGTAGGGTTTATGATTCAAGCAAGTTTTTCAAGCAAGATCAACTCCATTCAAGGAAGAGTCAAGAACCACATCCATTGCAGCGATTTCAAGCATACTTGTAGCACCTTATTGCTAAGGTTTGGTGAGTTGCAACATTACTATTTGTTCATTCATCGTTCTCCATTCATATTTTTTTTCATTTCAAGGTTTAATTACCAACAAGGAGTTTGACCAAAGAAAACTTATATTCCCTAACCCAAAAACATTTTCCCCTCTTCTTGTGTGTGATTTGCAGGGCTAGGTTGCACATTTGTCAAGAAGTGTAGTGTAGTAAAATGCATACCCTTTCATTTTCACACTCATTTGGGTTTTCCTTGCTATATTCATGCTTCTTTATGGCTTAATTGGTCCTATTTTACATCCACAAGCCTAATAAGCTATATATTTTTATGGAAAATCCCAAAAAAACATCAAAAGATAAATGTTTATTTAATGATTCTCTATGTGTCCCTAATTTATGGACTGGGACTAAAACACCACCTAGGGAATCTTTTTCCTCCATGGGTCTTGGGACCCTGATCTTGAATGTACTTGAAAAGGTCCCCTTTTGGAGTCAATGCCCCAAGATTTTAGCCTTGGGACTAAAATGCCACCTAGGGTATCTTAGTCCTCCTTGGCTTATTTTTAGGATTCAATTTCAAATCTTGGTGGGATCTGGCCTCCCTTAATTAATGATTTCATATGTCGGCTTAGTGTGGTGTAATTTTGGGATATTAAGCATGAATAAGTATAAATACAAGGGTCCCTTTCTCATAAATTATCATAACAAGACGACAAGAATTCAATTATTCACTCCTAAGAAAAGTTTATGATTTCAAGAGAAGATTCATCAAGTATTTGGAGCCAACATAAAATTGAAGCATCATACCAAAGAGTTTCTTGCATCATGTGTGTCGTGCTAATATTTGTGATGTAGGGTTTTGATTGAAGCAAGGAATTCAATTCCATATCTTTCAAGAGCATTCATTTGATTCAATATCTATATCCATTGTAGTCATTGCACACAAGTTTGCATACTTGAAAAGGGTTTTGTGAGTTGTAGCATTGCATGTTGTTCATTCACCATTTCCTTCATTATTTCTATTTCATTTCAAGGTTTAATTACCAACAAGGGGTTTGACCAAGGCAAACCCCCATTCACTAACAAACAAGTTTTTCGCCCTCTTGCATATTTGTGATTGCAAATTTAGGTTCAAGTCTTGAAGATCACTTGGAGTGCAAAGTTGTAAACATTGCAAAGTTGCATTACAAAGTTGTCATCTTCACAAAAACTTAGCTACAAGCTAAATTCGAAAGTTTTAGAACATGAGATTGGAAAGGAAGCAAGTGCAGACCTTAGAGCTTAGGATCACATTCAAAGTTTGTAGAAATTCAGAATGAGACTAATACACCACCTTGGGAATTTTAGTCATCCCAACCATATTTTCCAGAGATTCCTTTAGATTTGGTTCTGACATCCAAAGATTTTGTATTTGCCCCAAAAAATAGCAGCAGGACTAATATGCCATCCTGGGCATCTTAGTCCTTGATAACACTTTTTGGCGACCGCTTTACATTTCCAGAATCCTCACAGCATCTCTAGACATCCCAAGTGAACATTTATGGTTTCATAGTTTTCTATTTCATTTTGTTCAGCCTTTTAGGTCATTTTGCATTCATTTTTGTATATCACATTGTGTTTTCCAACATTTTCTTTTCCAAGTTTATACTTGGTGGTGAACCCCTTTAAAATTGAAAGAATCCCCTCCTAGGTCCTCCTCATTGTGAATTGACTCACCTTGTGAGGTTGTTAGTGAATCCAATTGGGACTCCTAAGGCATTATTGAGTGATTTGTTGGAGAAAGAGTGATATTCATATATCCATTTTTCCACCAATCAAGAAGCAAAGTTGGAGAAAAGTTGTCAAATCCCTAAAGTTGTTATTAAGCCTTGGAGAAGCTTGGAGAAGGTCTACATGTGGCAATTTACAGTTTCAGATCTGGAAACCAAATGGGAAGAGAAGAGAAGATTGAGAGGAACAAAATCAAGTCCCAAATTCCCATAAAAATTGAAGTGGACTGATTCACCACTAGTGGTGAATGAGTCTCACTGTATAGGTCTAATAGAGACTTTCACAGATCTGGATACGCTTTTCACTGAAACCTTTCCTAGTGCATTTTCCTAGAAGCAATTGTGATTCACCTAGCTTGGCAAATGAATCCCAACCAATTGTGATGTAGTAGAATTTCTAGCATTTCAGACCTCCATCTACCTTCTTCAGTCTCCCAGGTGCACACTTTCTATTTCATAGCTTTTTGTTGCATTTTGTTCACCTTTCTAGGTCATTTAGAGTTAGTTTGCATCATATTAGGGTTTTTCCTTACAACTTCCATTACATTATCTTTTCCAAGTCTAAACTGGGTGGTGAACCCCTCATTATATCATATATTTAGTCCCTAGGATAGCCCTATTGCAAGATTTCAATCTCCTTTGCATTGAGATCTCTAGGGTTATCCTTGAGTGGAATCTCTTTGAAACTGGGTATGAATACATCATCATCATTCCCCTTTTTTCATAAGTTCCAATGTTTCCATCAATTACAAAGGGGGAGATTGTTTCACCTTTATAAACTTGATTATCATTGATGTCAAAAGTATGTTTGAGATTGTATGTGCCCCGAAGATTGTTAATATGTAGAGATATCTAATGTTGCTAGTCAGAATTACAGTGTATGGAAGATTAGTAATCAATTTGTTGCCTAAGTATAATGCAGAGGTGGGTACAAATGTTTTGATGTGTTTTCAAGTTTCCTATAATGATATTTTCTAGTTTGGTGTACTACACTTAGTGACAAGTTGTAGAAGTTTTGTTTAAGGAATTCACAGTGTATACTGTAAGATAGAGACACAATAGTTTTATCCACATCCTTTAGTAGAGCAAGATTTAGTCTTATGATTTAGAAGTTAAGCTCATGGAGATGTGAAGGTTTTATATCTAATTTTTCATGTCAATATTCCTTTTGTAGTGAAAGTTAAAAGTGATAGAGTTCCAGTCTGTGCTATGACACAAAAAAATGGTTTGGGAACTTGTTGGAATGCCTCTACATTCCTCAAGATGTGAAGTCTTGACAGGGAAATTTTAAGGACATACTCAGTGATATCTAATGTATGTTATTTTGAAGTTTCAAGTGATCTGGTACTCCGTAAGTTTAGTTTTCAAAGTGGCAATTTGATATAGTTGGTTCCAGACCCTTTATTTTCATTAGAACATATGTTTGAATACTTATTCCAATAGAAGGTTTTGTATTTTAGTTGTATGATTTTGTGTGGACACTTGACATGTCTCATAGTGTATAAGGTATGAAGCACATGTGGATATTTCTTGTTTCTAGTACCACATAGTTGTTTCAAGTTATTTTGTGAAGATATGTTTTTGTTGAGGCTGACTAAGGCATGTTAATGATGTGCACCAAAAGTCCAAGTGTGAGTGGAATTTATGGAGTGATTGAAGGTGTTGTATGGGTCATTCCAACTCATTTGGGAAAAATGAAAATAATGTTTTAACATTTTTGTATACCGCCAAAAGATATGAAGGCTGACATGTTACAAGTTTCATTTTTTTTGGTTTATGGCCAACTTAATTTATATTTGCAAGGGTGCAAGTGATATATATAGAAGATCAAATATGCGAAGAGAAGTAGTGAGGCGTACGAAGATGTATAAGTGCATGAGTGTATCATGACAAGATCCGCTTCAGATCTAATATACAAAATTGATGACTGTCAATTGGTTGAAGCCATAAAGTCAGTCATATTTTAGTTGTTTTCAATTAGGGAGTAGTAGCTTCTTTCGGTTATATCCCTAAAGTTTTTTTCTTATAAACATGGAGTAGTAACTTCCTTGGGTTGTAGCCCTAAATCAAATTTGTAACTATTTTTACTTATGAGGCTAGGCACAGTAGCTCCTAGCAATATTTCTCACCGTGATTTTTCCCCATGGGGTTTTAAATGTAAATCTGGTGTCAACTGTGTTCTTGTGTGGATGCTTATCTTCTTTCCTATGTTGATGCTTTATTAATTAGGACTAAAATTTGAAGTATATTGATTCAACCCTACCTCTTATTTTTTTTTGGTGTGTTCAACAATCATCTCTCCAATTTGTGCCCAAAACCCGATTGATGACAATCCTAAAGACGTAGAAGGTACTCTCACTACATGGGAGTCGATTGAGGATACTACCCTAGGAGATGTGTAGGTTAAAAAAACTTATTGATTGGGATCCACCTACTACTGGTATTCTTTAGTTGGTTGAGTGTTTTTTGGGCTTCACCCGTTCATTTATTGTCTTTGTGTTGGACTTGTTCCAATTAAACTTTGTGGGTGTGCCTTTTTTACCACCTAGCATTATAGTATTTTACTATTTAATATAAAGTTTGATAGGAATATTAAAAAAAGAAAAAACTAAAGCCCGCTTGGATAGCAGAGTTCGCTTGGGCCGTGGGTTTGCTCCTCATAGGTTTCGGGTTTGACTCTCGCTCTCGATCTTAACTAGTGGACCAACTTGCAGGCTATCGTGCCCACCCACAGGGGATTAGTCTCGCCTTAGCTCACCCCTTGAACATTGAGCTAGGTCGTGGGGATACCCCTGTAGCAAAAAAACAACACAAAAATAAAAATATTAACATCAATCTAAGATGAACATTTAAACTTGATTCATAAAAGTTTTGAAAGGAGGAAGGTCCTCAAATATGAAATTCTCCAAGTACATGAAGATGATACCTTGTGTTCGAAACAACTACAATGTTTGCTAAAGTTTAGAATGTATTATAGATTTGCTTTGTTGTTGTGGAATGTTTGCTTTATTTTAAACTATGAATAATTAAGTTTTGATTGAATATTTATTTATTTTAAGAGGGGTGAATGCTTTTGACCTGGAGCTATAAATTGGTGAGGTCACAAATGAGAGACTTCATCCCCAATATAAATTCTCAACAATTACACCCTAATGGGGTTGAACCTTGATGTCAAGCACAACAACGCAACAATTTAACCATCACACCATACTATCGAATATTAATTGTTCAATTATTTTTTATTTCGTTTTGACAACCTGTTGGGTGCCTTATTTTATGTAATTTCATGTGCTATGTTTCAAATAAAAAAAGGAAGGCCCTTAAAATGGCTGGTTTAAATGGACCACTTTCACAATTTGGAATTGATTTCTTTTCTTTGTCATTTCTTTTCCCTAATTTAATTTGGGAATCTAAAATACTTAACAATGTGAAGTCAAAGTACTTGAACTACACGCAAATAAAATAAATTACTCGCACATTGCACGAATATTTAAAATGTATATAAAACCCCTAATTGCTCGATGATCTCTGCGGGCTATGAGGAGAAATCGTTCACATTTGTTTATCTTTCTTCTATATAACTCTCTTTCTGACGCATATGTGCTTAGAGAATAGCTAATTGTGCTTCATAATGATGAGGGAGAGGTTGACTTTGTTTATAGCCTCTACTATTTTTGTTTCTGCTGTATCTTCTCAACTTGGTGAGGACCAAAATCCCATTTATCCTTCTGTTTATGTTATGCAATACAAATCTCTGATATATCTAATGTAATCTTGATGAATTTTTTGCAGGATTCATTAGCCTTGACTGCGGAGGCACTGAGAATTACACAGATGATGCTGGAATATAGTGGATGCCAGATGACAATTACATTAATTCAGGACAGAAAGTGATTCTCACAAATGTCACTGTTGGAGGAGATGCATCAAGGCAACTGAACAGCCTTTGAAGATTTCCCGAGAGAAGGAAGAGTTGTTACCAGTTAACGCCTGTGGAGATTGGAACAAAATATCTTCTCCGCGGAACATTCGCTTATGTGAACTATGACACTCTCAGTTTGCCTCACCAGTTTGATCTCCTTCTGGACGCCGATCTGTGGGACAGCTTGTCATTTAGTGATTCAAGCACATATGTTGTTTAGAAGGAAATCATTTTCATGGCAAGGTTCGACCCCACTAATGTTTGCCTTGCCCGAATCAATGACAGCCATGGATTACCCATTATTTCTTCATTGGAACTGCGGCCTCTCAATCAAAGCATGTATTGGCCTGTTACCCAAAATTATTCACTTTTGAAGTTGGAGAGGACCAATTTTGGAGCTAAACCAATTAACAGTATCATAAGGTAAGCTTTCCATACCATCCATGATCTTCTGATTGAGATCTTGTAGCTCTTTTGAACAAGAAGGAAAAAAATTAACATTGGATTTGTTTTTGAAAAGGAAAAAAAGGTTTTATAGGGACCTGAAACTGCAGAGTTTAAACAATAAAAGATAACAAAAAAGGTCCAAACAAACAAACGACTGTCCCAAAAAGGAAACGACAGCACAAAGAGACAACAGGGCCCAAAAAAGGACCGCCCAAAAAACCAAAAACAAACACCACCGCACTACTCCAAGGTGTTCAATAACTCATCAGCCTCCTTTTCAACATCCTTCATATCCTGTAACCCTTGTTTGAGGATTTGAGCCATATGTGATGAAGTCGGGGTCTTCCTCTTAGCATTAGCCCAGGTACGAGTCGAAATCCCTTCACCAGCAGATATGCATCCTCCTCTGTCCGCATCCAAATCCACGACCAGTGAACCCTTTTAGTTTTTTTTGAGCTTTTCCACCATTGGATTGATGATAATGGTGTTATGCCTGGCAATTTTGTGATTGTTCACCATAGTGGCCTTAATATTTTGGCCTATCTTGGACATACTGTACTCGATACTAGTCAATCTTTCCTCTTGTAATTGCTGTCTTTTCCTTGGTAAGGGTGTTTCCTGTCCTTCATTCTTTCTACGACTCCAGCTAATCTTCTGCTCCAAATCCATGACTCTGTTGCTAAGATCAATATTACGGCCTTTCAAATCACGGACTTCCTTCTGGGTCCACTTGAGAACAGTGAAAAGGCCATTCGTACTTTTTTCTGCCACACTCACAATGTCCTCAGGCTTGAGCTTATTCAGGGCCGAGTTAATTTCATCTTGAATAGGGGAGTCATAAGGGCCATTCTCAAATCTTCCAGACGCTGGGGTATTAGGGGCTGATTCCTTACTAACCATGGGTTTATCAGAAAGAATTTCCATGGAATTCCTAGAATACAAAACAAGTTTCGTAACAGAGGTACCTTTAAAACCTAAGACCAAACCCGGAGTAGGGCATCTAGGAGATGGCTGGGGATTAAGAGAGGGCGGTGAGCCAAAACCCGGGCTAGGGCACTCATGCAGAGGCTGCAACTTAAGACATGACGGCGGAGCATAATCCTTAAGGGCTTTCCGACAAGACGGGGACTGGGGAGCAATGGTTTTAGGACCAATAGGAGCACAAGCAGGGGGGCCCGGGGGTCGTTCTCCCTACTACTTTCTGTCTCTTCATCATCCAAATCTCCAATTTCAACAGTTTTAGGCAAAGCAGGTAAATTTAGATAATGCTCAAATATGAGCCTAACAAGACGAGGGTGAATAATAGCAGTCCTTGTAGGGTTTCTTTCAACTTCATCAAGGCAATTCTTCAAAGAAGAAAATAAGTAAAAAGGCAGAGAGATACGAACCTTGTGACGTAAGTGGTTCAGAATGGAAAAGTGGTAACCATATACTCTAGTGAAGCACCCGTCAACCATGATATATTCCATTATAACTCTTAAAACTTTCCTCCAGATAGATTTGATGGACTCCACATCAAAGTAGCTATTGTCAACCTTAACCATCTTAGCCTTCTCCTTGTCTTTTGTAGGAAATTTAATGACTGCTTCATCAGAGGATCGACGGTCCCGATAAAATTTCACACCCTCTGTCGAAAGACTAGTTATCTCACCAATTAACTCCTTATTCAGCTTAACATTCTTGCCAAACAACAAAATCTCACCATTTTTCCATTTTTTTACAAAATAGTCTAGCATCCCCTCATCAGTACCATGGAGCTTTTCCATATACGGGACTAGGCCTCCATTTTCAATTCTTTGCCAGGCTTTGGCATTCTTTTTGTGCTCCTGAAAACTAGTTGGCTCCACACGTTTTCTTTCTCCCCCTATATTCAAAACTCTGTTAAACAACACTCTACAGTTGCTCTGGGTCCCGTTTAGGCATATTTTATCAAACACCCAGAAAGTGGGCCGAAGACTCTTCTTGAAAAAGAAAATGACGTCGGTCCCATCAAATTTAATGAAATCGACGTACCTAATCTTTATCCGTTTCATCATATCGAAGACAGACTTCTCTTCCATGCACTGAATCATAATAAATTAGCACTTTCACATCAAGATGGAGGTAGTCATTCTTCCTCCACATGTTTTCCCCGCCCTTCTTAACCCCTTCATTGGCGAAGTAATCTGCCACCTTATTGGCTTCTCTATAGGCGTGGGACACTTTCACTTTATCAAATTTATTTATTAAGATTTTAGTATCTTTGATCCACTTTTTGATGGTCCACGAGGGAGGGGTAATCCCAAGAGTGAAATTTATTATATTCATTGAATCACCCTCCAACCAAAGACATTTCGTGTTCACCTTGAGGGCTAAGCTAACTGCATGAAAAGGCCCAACAGCTTACGCAACATGATTAGTTTGAGTGCCGATGTCCACAGCAAAAGCTGCAATAAAAGCCCCCAAATTGTCCCTTAAAACACACCCACTGCCAGCTTTCCTTGGATTTCCTTTAGCCACACCATCAAAATTGGCTTTCACCCAACCCAAAGGTGGCAAAGACCAATTAGCATTCTCTCTCCCACAAACAACAGGTTTGAGGATATATGACCCAACTAATTTTGAATTCCACTTTTGAGCCATAGCAATATCGAGAGGAGACCAGTTGGCTTTCTCAACCATTTTTCTTGGAATTAAAGATAAGTTTTCCTTTATAGCCCTTACGATTTTAGCGAGAAAGTCCCCTTCCAACATCTCTTTATCCCTAAACACTTTGTTGTTCCTTTCCTTCCAAATATTCCAAGACACAAAAGGAAGAACAAAAGACCATAGCTTTCGAACAAAAGGATTTTTTGAAGGAGCTTTCCATTGCATGAAGAAATATTCGATAGAGGTAGGGGAAACCCAAACCACATCAAGAAGCACAAAATTTTTACCCCAAATATTCGAAACAAAAGGGAAATGAAGAAAAAGATGATTAACAGTCTCGACTTCATTCTTGCACATATAACACCTGTTTGGTAATTGAATTCCTCTTTTACCAAGATTGTCCAAAGTGAGAATCTTATTCTGTAGCATTATCTAGTAGAAAATGTTAATTTTAGGAGTCAAATGATTAATCCAAGCCTTAGCCCAGAAGGGGGGAGGCCCCATCAGACTAACCAACAAAGACGTGGCAGAAAAAATTGAAAAAATACCAAACGGGTTGTCAAACAGACAGCAAGATCCTCCACCTGGTGTTGAGCTGGCCTTAAGGCTCTGAAAGCCGATTGAATAGGGCTAAGATCCTGACTGATGGTATTCAAATCAACCCAACCCCCATTCCTTCAATAATCTTTAACCAAGACTCCAAATTCCCTTTTACAATCATTCATCCATTTACTGAATTTCTCAATTCTGATCAAAGGATCTTTAAAAATCCACCTATCTTCCCAAAACCTAACATTATTTCCTTTTCCAATCAGCCATCCAATTCCCATTTCCAACAATTTTCTTCCTCTACCCATATCATTCCAGCAGACAGACCTACGAGGTAAAGAAGAAGAATTTAAAAACTCATTAAAAGACTCAAAGTTAGTAAAATATTTGGCTTTTAAGGTATCACGCCATTCTCCATTCAAAGTAAGAGTTCTCCAAAGCTGTTTAGCAAGAAGGGACAGATTCAGAACTTTAATTTTCCTTAAGCCTAGGCCCCCCCTCGATTTGGGTCTACAAACCAGATCCCATCCAACAAGTGGCAATCTCTTCTTGTCCTCCACACCAGACCAGAGAAATTTTTTCTGAATTTTTTCAATGGCCTCAACATATTTAGCAGGAATTTAAAATATACTGAGAGCATAAAAAGGAAGATTTTGCAGAGAAGCCTTAAGGAGCTGAATTTTTCCAGCTTGACTGAGAAGAGCTCCTTTCCACCCTGAAAGCTTCTTATTGAATTTTTCAACCAGAGAGATCTAGAACGAGTCCGAAGGTTTAGAGCAAAGAGGTAAACCAAGATAGGTTGATGGAAGAGGCTCAATATGACATCCAAGAATCCGAGCAATTTTAAATTGTCTATACTCTGGAGTATTGAGGAAGAAAATTGAACTCTTAGCCCTGTTAACAACTTGCCCAGAAGTAGATTCATAGAGATTCAGAATTTTTTTGAAAGTCTTAGCTTTAGCCACAGTAGATTTTCCCATGAGAATGGTGTCATCAACAAATTGTTGGTGGGAATAGGTTAGAAGAGAAGAGGAAGGTCTTAAGCCAGCAAGGGATCTTTGATCAATAAGCTTTTTAATATTTCTTCCTAGACTCTCAGCCAAAATTGTAAACATAATAGGAGAAATAAGATCTCCCTGTCTGAGGCCTCTAGAGGTCTGAAAAAACCTCGAAGGTGATCCATTCACAATGACAGAAGAGGTAACTGTCGAGACAAGCTGGTTCACCAACTGAATGACTCTGTTATTAAAGCCAAATTTGTCCAGGATTTTAAACAAGAAATCCCAATCAACCCGATCATAGGCTTTGGAAATATCCAATTTAAGAATAAAACCTTCAGTTTTCGACACCATTAATGAATGTAAGTTCTCATGAACAGTAACAATAGAGTCCAGAATGTACCTACCTGGCACAAAACCATTATGCTGCTGAGCAATCATTTGAGGAAGCACAAAAAGCATTCTTGTAGTTAACACCTTCAAAATAATTTTATAAATAGAATTACACAGGCTGATTGGTCGAAAAACTTGAAACTCCGAAGCCCCAGGTTTTTTAGGAATAAGGACCACAAAAGTAGCATTCAATTCTTTCAATAGACATCTTGATCCAAAGAATTCCTTGACATCATTCACAACATCCAGCTCAACAATTTTTCAAAACACTTGGAAGAAGAATAAAGGAAAACCATCTGGTCCAGGAGCTTTGTTACCATCAAAAGAGAAAACAACTTTCCTTATTTCAACTTTGGAAGGAATAGAAATGATCAAAGAATTTTCATTATGACCAATCACCTGAGGTATAGCCTCAATCAAGGAATCTTGAGCTTTAGTAACAATCTCTCCATTACAAGAAAGAAGGTTGCTAAAGAAAAGGACAGCTTGTTCCCTGATATCATCTTCCTCCTCAAACCTCATCCCATTAACATCAATATGAGTGATTCTATTAGCAGCCCTATGTTTCGAAGCAGACAGATGAAAGAATCTAGTATTCCTATCTCCCTCAGTCAACCAAGATACCCTAGATCTTTGCCGCAAAAAAACTTCCTCTTTAGCAATAATGTCATGCAATTGAATGAGAAGTTCATTTTCCTTTTCTCTGTAATTGTCAATGTACCCCCATTTCTGGATTTTGGCTTGGATCTCATGAATTTTGCCCTGAATTTCTGTCTTAGTACCAAAAATATTCCCAAAGGCATCCTTTTTCCACTTTCTCACATTAGTTTTCACTTCCTTTAATTTTTTAGCAATTCTGAACATCACTGTGCCAGTAATATCTATATTCCACCATCTACGAATTTCCTCAAAAATTCGAGGATGAGAAAGCCAAAAATTTTCAAATCTGAAAGGAAAGTTCTTTCTCACCTTAGTAGGATCCACCAAAAGACAAATGGGAAAATGATCAGATCCCACCCTTGACAAGGCTCTCAAAACACAAAAATAGTCTAAAAACCATTGACCAGAAACAAGGGCCCTATCAAGTCTCACTTGTATCAAATTAGGCCCTAGTCTCCTATTAGTCTAGGTATAAGAAGCCCCTTGTAGGTCTAGGTCTATCAAGGCATTACTGTTTATGAAGTCGAATAGGCCAGATTTACTATCCCAGTTGATTTGAGAACCCCCAAATTTCTCATCATTCAGGAGAGGAGTATTGAAGTCTCCCATGACCAGCCAGTGTTCATTAACAAAACATTTTCGAAAACCAGATAACTCAAACCAAAAGGAATTTCTAGCATTCTTACAATTCGGGGCATAAATATTGGATTGAATCCAACAAAAATTGTCTCTTATGTGGGTAAATCTAGTGGCCACTAAATTACCATTCTCCATTAAGGGCTCACCTTTAATAAACATTTTGTTCCAAAAAGTAACAATTCCCCCCGACGCACCCGCAGAACTATTTCCATGAGCCCCACAGTTCTGAAAATTTTTAAGGCTTTCAACTTTATCTTTAGGCATTTTAGTTTCTTGAACAAGAAGAATATCAGGTTTGTGATCCCTAACAAATTATGCAAAACATCCTTTTTATGACGGCTATTCAGCCCTCTTATATTCCAAGACATAATTTTTCATTTCTTACCTAGGGATTGAAGTATCTCTGGGATGGTCATTTGGATCCCATCCGCAATATCCTGAAGGCTGCCTTGCTCCCTTTGCCATTTTTTTGATTTCCTTCCCAGGCAAGGCTTAGAACTCCCACAATCCGCCTTGGCTCTAGTTCTGGTGACCATACCACTTGAAGTTTCATTCTTATTCTTTTTTTCCTTCTTTAACTTTAAGTGTGATATAACCTCCTCCCACTGAGTTTCATCTTGCCTTTCCATTTCTCTACCTAATTCCTCATCCTTCTCAGAGAACAATCTCTGGTCCCAAGGGAGGGTATCCATTAAGCCATTCTTGGCTTCTGAAGTATTGACATTAGGTGTTTTCAAATTCATGCTTTGGGTCTCATAAGTATCCTTCACCACTTCCAAAGTGGCAATCTCCTGAACCTGTACCCCTTTAGAGCAAGGGTTATCAGAAAGAGAATGAAAGGGGACAGGAATTCCTATCTCCAGGGACAAATCCTTAATGGGTATTTCCTCCAGACCAGGTACATTCATATAGCCAGCCATCATCAGAGGTGATGACAAAAAATACTCGTATCTTCATTTCTAGTTTCAGCCTTCTTCAGAGTATCCCGGGCTCCCTCCACTGAGTGATTTTCTTCCTTTTTATCCACATGTGGTGAAATCAAGTATTTAGGACCCTTAGGAACTCGAGAGCAAGTGCAATCTAACTCAAGGCACACATCCTTATGCAAGCATTTATGGTTCTCCTTTAGATCTTGAGGAAAAGTGTGTCTTTCAAGATTCTCCTTCGCATCTGGAACAGGCATATGCTCCTCCTCCTCTGATTTTTTTTCCCAGACAGTCTTAGGGTTAGCTACTTTTTTCTTTTCACTTTTATTATTAAGCGGGCACTTTTTCACCCAATGTCGAGACTTTCGACATTTGAAGCAAACAAAGGGTGTGGTCTCAAATTCAATAGCTTGCTCCCACACCCCCAGCTTGGATTGGATGTCAATCGAAGAGGGGAGATCAACATTTTGAGAAACCCCAACACAGATTCTAGCAAGGACCAAACACTTTCTAGCTGCAGTCATTGAGTCAATGGATAGAAGTTCTCCAAAAGAACTAGCAATCCCGTTGAAGATATCCAAATTCCAATACTCCAAGGGGAGACCAGGCAATCTGGCCCATACCAGCACCATTTCAAAGATTGAATCAGATAGATCTACTCTAGAAGACCATTTCTTCAGGGCCAAGGAAGACTTTCCGATAATCCAAGGGCCACCGCTCCGAACAACCCTTGAATCCTCTTTACAGATGAACTGAAAAGAAAAAAAACCTCTAGGAAGCGCCACCACCGAAACCAGACCACTGGTTTTCCATTTATTCTTAACAAACTCCCTTACCACTTCAATATTAGGTCTAGGACCCAAATTTTTTTTGACCAAAACATTCTCCATCCTAGCAATATTATGGTCTATGATTTCATCCGGCACAGAAATATAAAACTTTCTAGACCTTGCATCAGAAAGGATACACACAGGGGGAAAAGATGATTTTTCATTTGGCTTAAAACCAAACAACGAAGTCCATGATTTACTTTTTTCATCCCCTTTTTCCGACATTTCCACAGCAGCCTTGGAAACTGAAGTCCCATCCTTTCTACTTGGATCCACCTGGACTTTTTCGTGGACGTCCTTTTCATCAGAACCTAACTCACATTTCTGAGAACCCGAAGAGATCTCCGCATTCACCTGAGATTCCCTCGAACTCAAAGAGATCTCTGCATTTGTTATAAACAGATATCCAGGTGATTTATTTGACAGACTTTGGTCTACTAGTTCAGAAACCTTTCCACCCAATACAACTCAGATGAATGTGTCTACTAGAATAGTTTATGACCAACCTCCCTCTCTTGTCATGCAAACAGCTTAAACAAGTTACCCTACCTCTCCCTCAACGATAGATTTTCCCCTGATGCAAATCAAACAAATTGGGAACATTTACATTTCTATATATCTTGTAAAATTGCAACCTAATTTGAATTCGTCAAGCATTCGAGAATTTGACTTGTTTCTTGATGATAAGAAGGTTAATGATCATTCCATTCAACCCAAATATTTGCAGTCATCAAATGTATCCATCCTCATTCTTTATGGTACTACTAACAGTATGCAATTGCGCTTGCAAGCAACAGATTGCTCTACGTTACCTCCAATAGAAAATGCTCTTGAAATATATCATCAAAGTGCTCAACATCAAAAAGGAACTTTCACTACAGATGGTATGCAATTCAACTTTGAGATATTTTAACATTTAAAATGATAATAGTTTTTGATTAGATGAAAAACAGGTTTTGAAGGGACCCGAAACCCTTTACAATAAAAAAAAGAGCTACAAAAAGAACAACCTGCAGCCATCCCAAAAAAATGTCCCCAAACAAGACACATCAAGGTTTACATTTCAAACTACTCTAGTGGGAGAGGAGAGTCATGTCAAAAGAAGGCTTAGAGAATTTTTCTTTCTTTCCCTTTACTGTTATCCAGCCTTCTTCTACAGTTCATTTACATTTAAGATGATAATAGTTGGTATGAGTTTTCTACAGTTCATTTAAATAATTAGAGTGAGCATCTGGATTAAACTTTATATGAGTTTTAATGACATTTCGGATCACACTCAGTGATCCCAATCACCGGAGTCACTGAGTGTGATCCGAAACATCATTGAAACTCATACACAGTTTAATTCAAATGCTCACTCTAATTAAGATGATAATATTTAGGTGTTTGAAAGATTGAATTTTTTAGATATATCGATAGTGTTTTATACTTTATTAAGTCAAGCTAGTTTTTTAATAATTATTTTAAATTTTATTTAATAAATATATGTTAAATTGATTCATATTATAATTTTGTGATTGACAAATATTTTGTATAGCAATCATGATGGATTCTAGATTAAAGATGATTTTTGGATAACCGTAACATAACTCTCCGGATTCTTTCTGGATCTCTTTGGTTGATAGGTTTGGGAAAAAAGTTTTTGGCTAGAAAGGAGCTCACCTAAGCCAAGTTGGAAAACTCTAGCTTCTTAAAGCCTCTCTGCAGAATCTCCCTATCTATGCTCTTAGTCTTTTTAAAATCCCATCCAAATATGCTGAAACCATTGAGAAGATTCAAAAGAGATTCCTTTGGTCGGGAGTCGAAGAAAGAAAAAGAATGTCTCTTGTTGGATGGGACTTGGTTTGCAGATCTAAAAAGGATGGAGGCCTTGGGCTAAGAAAAATCAGACTGCTGAAAAAGTTGCTCCTTGCTAAACAGATATGGAGACTATTTTTCTCCTTTGGGGAATGGAGCGAAATAATTAAAAGTATTTACAGAATAACAATTCCCTCAAAGATTTTATTGAGAATCCTAATCTCCTGAAAGGTTCAAGTTGCTGGAACTATATGATGGATGGGATAAAGGTTGTGAAATTGGGATTGAAATGGCAGGTTCGCAATGGTAACTAGATCAGATTTTGGGATGACAGTTGGTCGTGCAATGAACCTCTGTCTCAGGATGGGAATCTCAGTAGATGGGCTGAGTTTTGCAAAGATAATTTTGGCCTCTTTGTTAAAGACTACTGGCGGGATGGTAAGTGGATAAATCTCCCCTTGATAAACCCTGTTTTGATCTCTATTTACTCCTCTTTGAATGCTGCCAGACTGTGCATGAATCAAGAGGACAGTCTTATCTGGAAGTATGAGCCTTCTAGGTGATTTTCTGTCTCATCCACTTTTGCTCGGCTCTCACATGCTCTCAATCCTCCTCCTCTATGGTCGCATGCTTGGACTAAGCATCTTTTACCTAAGGTTAACATCTTTTTCTGGTCCATGCTGCAAAATAAAGTGCTAACTATGGATAATCTTAGCAAAAGAGGTGTTCTGCTCCCCAATAGATGCTACCTCTATAAAAGAAATGCTAAATCAGTTAACCACCTCTTTATCCACTGTCCTTTCTCCTCTATGGTTTGGGACAAGCTTATGAAATATTGGCATTTTTCCTGGATCCCCCTGGAGTCGGTTGAGGATTTTTTTGTTCAATGGAAAGCCCCTTCTCTCAACCCCTATATAAAAAAAATTTGGGCTTTCTCGTTCCCCCATGTGACTTGGAAAATTTGGAAAGAGAGAAACAACAAGATCTTCAGAGATAGGGAGTCGTCAGAGGAAATTGTGTTTGAAAGAATTCTTAGGATGATTAAAGAAAGCTTCTCTATTGTTCCCTTTAGGGAGGACAAGGTTGAGACAGTGGTTTGCTCTCCTTATGACAATCTGATTGCAAGGGAATGGAGAATTAAATGGGATATTTCCAATGTTCCTAATACGACCAAAAAGTCTAGGGAGGGAGTTTGCTGGAGTTTTCCTATGGATGGCTGGGCCAAAGCTAACTTCGATGGTGTGGCCAAAGGAAATTCGGGGAAGGTTGGGTGTGGCGGGGTCCTAAGGGACTCGGAAGGTAACTTTATGGGAGCCGTTGCCACCCCTTTGGGAGTCCAAACTAATCATGTGGCGGAAGCGGCGGGAGCTTTTTAAATAATCAACCTTGCAGTGGAAATTAACTGCAAAAATTTATGGCTTGAAGGTGATTCAAAAAATATAATAGATAGCCTTTGTGGTAGGTCCCAGCCCGCATGGTCGATTAAAAATTGGATTGAAGACGCTAAGGTTTTACTTAGTGATTTTTACATAATAAAAATCACTCATGCTTACCATGAGGCGAATGCTGTAGAAATTTTTTTTTGCTAATGAGGGAGTTAAGAGTGACAAAATCCTCACATGGCACAAAAGGATTGACCTCCATTCCGATGTTCAAGCCTTAATGGTGCTTGATGCGGTGAATGGAAAAGTGGTGGGTTCGTGTAATAATGAGGAAGGTACGAGTCATGACTAACAAAATTAGTAGACATAATGGGGCCGTGAGGATCCGGCAGATAAATTATTTACCTTGGCACGCTTTGTGGGTCTTGCGAAGCAAAAGAACTATCTGGAATAGGTTCTTTGTTCGCAACAGTATTCGCACCAAGATCTCAAAAATGGGGGGGAACGAAAGAGGGTGGAACCTACCAGTTTCGAGTCACACACTAAGAACACTAAAGCATGGAGAAAAATAAAAAAGGGGGGGCTTACTTCCATTCATTGAGAAACTCCATGGCCCTCAGGAGGAGATTACTGATTTCTTTGAGAAAAAATGGAATAATGGGGAGGTGCTCCTCTTTGGGAGGAAAGTTCAGATTGATGAAGCTCTGATAGCGGAGGTGACTGGCATTCCGATTGAAGAGCATAAATTTTTTAGAGACAGGAAATTCTTTGATGAAGCTGTGATAAGGTTCCCTAAGATCAAAAAGGAGTAGCAAAAACTTGTCAAGACGACGAACAACTACTATGAAGCGGATATTATAAAAGCTTTATGGAGGAAAGTGTTAAAGGTTATCATGGAGTACATCACTCTCGATGGCCGCTTCACTAGGGTTTACGGATATCACTTGGTGCTGCTCAATCACTTCCGGCATAAGGTGCGTGTTTCCATCCCTTTCTTCTTGCTCTATTCCCTGAGAAATAGCTTTTCTGATCACAGTAGAAGCCCTAAAAGATACCCGATTCTTCACACAGGTCTTTTAAGGCTCATTTATGAGCACTTTCAGAATATGCCGGCCCTACCAAACCCTATAGCCCCTTTGGAGCTTGATGAGGACGATACTGAGCCTAGTATATCTGAGACTAAAGTTTCTCCTGGCCATGCCAAGATATCCTCGCCTCCCCTACCCCCCCTTCTGCTTCTGGCCGATCCCACCAGCCTTCTGGTGCCTGCTCTATTCCTGCCCCTGACCGCACTAACCCTAATGCTAAAGTGGTGGGGTCTAGTTCTCCGGTTAACAAGTTAGTCTCCTACCCTGACGACTCTCTTGTTGTCTCTGCTAAAGTGGCCGAGGTTAGTCTTGAGGATCCCCACTTCCCTCAAAATATCCAATAGGAGAACTGTAGCCCTCCCATAGGTGTGGAGTCGGTTAATTTCGAGGTTAATTCTGATTGTGACCCCCCTTTTGACTTCGTTGGAACTGCCAAGAGTTGTTCTATGGACCAATTTAATTATGCCAAATGGTTATTTTATGAAATCAGCGAGTTGAAGACCAAAAATATGTCTCTTCATAGTAAGTTGGGGGAAATTGAAGCCAAAGTTGCGGGGCTTATTCAGCTCGAAGTGGAGAAGAATACCCCTATGAAGGATAACATACAAAAGGAGAACACTGTTGAAAATGAACTTGATAAAATTAAAGGAACCATGAAAAAAATTGCCGATCAGAACTGCAAAATTGCCAAATATAACTCTTTAATCATCAAAGCCATGACCGAAAGATTGGAGAAAACCCATAAAAGAGCGTTTATTGTCAACCTTGATCAGGAGAAAGACCAGGATGAGGAAGCGAGGATCTCTAAGCGAACCAGATCAAGTATGAAAAGAAGAGCCCTGACTACCCCAAATATGACTTAGATCTTCAGTGAGGGGGTCGAGGATATGGTGGACCTGGAAGAGGCTGCTGACGAGCTTCTGAAGTCTATGGATTAACTATGGCTGGGCCCAGTTTTGTCTGTTTGCTGGCTGTCTGATGGCTTTTTTGCGGCTTTTTGTGGCTGTCTGTTTTAGTTGGTTTTTATCTCTATGGCAGCCTTTTTGTCTTTTGGACCTCTGTTTTGGTCTTTGTTTGTAATGTTACTTTGTGGTTTCGGGTCCCTGTAAAACCCGTTTATCCCCTTTTATCAAAAACATAACTATCTTAAATAATAGGTGGTTTATTTTAATTTTTTAATTTTAAAAATGTAGTGGAAGCAAGACCATTATCCTACAATAATTAAATTAGATGTACGTTGGTGATCCATGCTTACCCTTAAGTTATTCATGGGATTGGTTAATTTGCAATGGTGATACATTACCGACAGTGATAAACTTGTAAGTGACAACTTCAAATTTCTTTTATTTGTATATTTATAAATTAGTTTAAGATGCTAACATTTTTTTTGGTTCAGGAATTTATCAACTAAAGGATTAACTGGAAATATTCCTACCAATATTAGCAGTCTTACTGCCCTTGAAATTATGTAAGTTTTATTCTAATATATTTTATAAATAAATAATATGATAACTATATGTTCTTGTAGTGATCTTTCCAATAACAATTTAAATGGAACAATACCTGAATCGCTGGCTACTTTGACAAACTTGAAAATACTGTCAGTACATTTTTTGACTATTAATTTTCACAAATTATTTGTCCTTTTATTTGTCTTAATATTTTATGTCAAAGTGCTTTCTTTGAATTGTTATGGAATTCAAGAGGAGGGGGGAGGGTAATTGAATTTAGGTAGAGGGTAATGCTTCTTGAATGAAACTTGCTTTTAGTAATTTAGAGAACAACAATCTAATGGGAACAGTGCCTGCGGCTTTGTTAAACAACAAGAACCTAAATCTTAGGTAACTGCCACAAAATCCTTTATAAGTATTTGTTAGATGTAATTATTGACGCCACCTATAAACGTCACTCATGTTTATAGTTTTTTGTTAACTTCACGCATACGTAGTAGGGAGTTAGTTGTAGTATTTATTGTGAACATTAATGAGCTCGAACGATCCATCTCCTTGCTCTGTTTTTACTTTGTATTTTTCTAGATCTGTTTTATGTTATGCAATCTGACTTTTGTGAATATTCTGCCTTTGCTAAAATACTGACATGGTATCAGAGCTCACAGTTGTGTTCCCAGGAAGAGAGATTTGTTCCAAATGTCCAGCTTGCAGCACAGTCAGGTGTTGAGGAGAACCAGTCAAGTTCGACCTTTGCAGAGACAGAACCCACCACAGTGAAAACACGCCAGTGCAAGCAGTTTTTTCTTCAGCAGAAGAGCAGGCTAAGGTAATCACGTATCTCTGCACTTTTGAAACAAGATCTTGTTTATTAGCTTAAGAAAAGGACAAATAGATTTGAATAGTCATGGCATCCACTAGCAACCCTAGCACATAGGGACCAATACTAAATGATAAGAATTATGCCATGTGGGCCATCAAAATGAAAAGTTATTTGAAAAACTTGGAATGTTGGGAGGCCGTAGTCACCAAATATGAAGAACCCAGTGCAAATGACCTTGTTGCAATGACCAATGCACAGAGGAATGCGAATGCAGAGAACAAAAGGAAAGATTCTAGAGCCCTATGGAATCTACACAATGGAGTTGAAGACTCCATCTTTCCCAAAATAGCAGCAGCGACCAATGCATATCAATCCTGGGAGATACTTACAACTGCATATCAAGGAACTGATAAGGTAAAAAATGCTAAGTTGCAGATATTCAGGAAAAAAATTGAAACTTTGCAAATGAAGGACACAAAAACTGTAGATCGGTTCATGTCTCAAGCCATGGATGTAGTAAATCAACTAAGAGCCTATGGTGAAGAAATTACAGACATGAAAGTTGTGGAGAAGATTCTCAGAAGTCTTCCACACTCATATGATATGTTGGTGACTGCAATCGAAGAATGTAAGGATGTTTCTCAGTACTCCATAGAAGAGTTGACCGGTTCAATGTTGAACCATGAGTCCAGAATGTAGAATAAAAATGAATCCTTGGAAACTGCCCTACAAACACAAGCCATAATCAGTAGAGGAAGAGGCAGAAGTGGTAGAGGCAGAGGAAGAAGAGGTCGAACCTCTTCCATTGTTGAGAATCAGCTGGAGCAGCCTTTGTCACAGCCTCAAAACCAAAGAGGAAGAGGCAGGAGTAACAGAGGGAGAGGTAGATTTGATAAGTCAAATATACAATACTATTACTGTAAACGATATGGACACTATGAGCTCTGTGAGTGCAGAAAAAAGCAAGCAGATCAGAACAGGGGCAGAGTTTATGTGTCCAACACAGAAGAAGGAACCCCATCAATGTTTCTATCATGCTCAACAACAGAAGACAATAACAATGAAGACATGTGGCTATTGGATAGTTCCTGCAACAATCACATGACAGGTAATAAAAATGTTTTCACTAGTTTTGATGACATAGTCAAGTCCAAGATCAAGTTAGGAGATGACCATTTGGTACATGCTCTAGGAAGAGGTACTGTTATAGTAGTAAACAAGCATAATGAAAAGAGGGATATCCATAATGTCTATTATGTTCAAAACCTAAAACACAATCTGTTGAGTGTAGGTCAAATGAGTGAGAATGGGTTTGAAGTTAAATTTAAAGATTCCACATGTACTCTTAGATAAACGCCCAAGTGAAATGGTCATAGCAAGAGTCCAAATGACTAGAAACAGATTGTATCCCCTAAACCTAAGAAGTGTCAAACAATCCACATCTTATGCTCATTATGTTACCAATTCTGATGAAACTTGGTTATGGCACCTCAGATATGGCCACCTAGCCTTTAACAGTCCAGATCAGTTGTAGAAAAAGTCAATGGTCCTAGGTTTACCAACAATTGATGTCCACCATAATCCTTGTGAAAATTGCATAATAGCCAAACACCAAAGGAGTGTCTTTCCAAATGCAGCAACCTACAGAGCCAATGATCTACTAGAGTTAGTGCATACCGATCTCTGTGGTCCCATGCAAACAGAGTCTATAGGAGGGAGTTATTATTTTTTAACCTTTATTGATGATTGCAGTAGGATGACCTAGGCATACTTCATTAAGAACAAATCAGACACCTTTGACAGATTCAAACAGTTTAAAGCAATGGAGGAGGTGAATATGACTCCAAAGCTTTTGCAGCATATTGTAGTGAACATGGCATTCAAAGACAATTCACCACTAGGTACACTCTGCAGCAAAATGGAGTGGGAAAGAGGAAGTATCAAACAATTATGAACATGGCAACGAGTATGTTAAAAGCTAAAAACCTATCAAGTGATTATTGGGCAGAGGCAATTGCTTGTTCAGTGTACATCCTGAACAGATCACCTACAAAAAGTGTAAAGGACAAGACACCTGTAGAAGCTTGGAGTGGAGTGAAACTAGATGTAACAAACTTGAGAATTTTTGGAAGTGTAGCTTATGCTCACGTGCCTGAGGAGTTCAGGAGAAAATTGGATGATAGAAGCCAGAAGTGTATACTCATAGGTTATAGCAATACATCAGAAGCCTACAGGCTATATAATCCAATTACCAAGAAGACAATAGTGTCTAGAGATGTGAAGATTCTTGAAGATAAGGCATGGCATGAACAAGATGGTGGAACAGTTGATAGTCAAATTGCTCCACACACATTTACACTAGAAGATATAGCAGATATTGAGCAGCCAAGATAGAGTCTACCCAGATTGCAGGTTCCAACAATAGTAGAAGAAAATCAAGGACAACAAGTGCACAATCCTTCTTCCAGCAATGATTCAGACCCTACAATAGTAGAACTCAGGAACCAGAAGACCAAGACTATTAGAGAGATATATGAACAGCAGGACAATAATGAACAGGTAATGTTTGCCTTGATGTCTAGTCAACCTATATTTTTTGAAGAAGCAATTAAAAAGAAAGAGTGGGTAGAAGCCATGAACAATGAAATAGCAGCCATAGAGAAAAATGACACATGGGACTTAGTAGAATTTCCACAAGAGAAAACAAGCATAGGAGTTAAGTGGGTCTACAAAACAAAACTTAATGAGAAAGGCCAAGTTGACAAGCACAAGGCAAGACTAGTAGCCAAAGGTTTTGCTCAGCAGCCTGGCATAGACTATGAAGAGACATTTGCACCAGTGGCAAGATTGGACACAGCTAGAACAGTATTAGCAATAGCAGCAAAACACCATTGGTCGGTTTACCAACTAGATGTCAAGTCTGCATTTCTAAATGGAATTTTTAATGAAGAAGTATACGTTGAACAACCACCTGGATTTGAGATTGAAGGACAGGAACATAAGGTTTATAAATTGAAAAAGGCCCTATATGGATTGAAACAGGCACCAAGGGCATGGTATAGCAGAATAGATTCTTATCTACTTAACAAAGGGTTCAAGCGTAGCAACAATGAACCTACGTTGTACACAAAGATAGACTTGCGAGGTAAAATTCTAATTGTATGCATCTATGTTGATGACTTGTTATACACTGGTAATTTGCATCTTGAAGAATTTAGGCTTGCTATGGAGAGAGAATTTGAAATGACCAATGTCGGTCACATGAAGTATTTTTTAGGCCTCGAAATTGAGCAATCTGAGCAGGGTATTTTCATCAGCCAAAAGAAGTATGCACAGGATGTGTTGACCAAATTTAGAATGAATAACTGCAAGACAGTTAGTACTCCTATTGTTCCAGGTACCAAATTGAGCAAAAATGATGAAAGTGCAGCAATAAACTCTACATCATACAAGCAGTTAGTAGGGAGCCTAATGTATTTGAGAACAACAAGGCCAGACATTATGTTTGCAGTCAGCTTTCTTTCCAGGTTCATGGAGTCACCGAAGGAATCCCATTGGAAGGCAGGGAAGAGAATATTAAGATATATTGCAGGAACAACACAACATGGTATTTTGTACACAGGTTCTGAAGACAACCAACTCATTGGATTTACAGATAGTGACTTTGCAAGAAGTGTTGATGACAGAAAGAGTACGTCTGGTTATGCATTTTGTTTGGGCATGGGTATAATTTCATGGGCATCCAAGAAGCAGCCCATAGTCACCATTTCATCTACAGAGGCAGAGTACGTAGCAGCTACATCAGCAGCTTGTCAAGCTGTATGGATGAAGAGATTAATAAGTGATATTGAACCAGAAACAAAGAAGGAGCCAATTACTATCTTTTGTGATAACAACTCAGCGATAGCACTTTCCAGAAATCATGTTTTCCATCAGAAGAGCAAGCACATTGACACCCGTTACCACTTCATTAGAGAGCTGGTCAGCAATGGAGAAGTTAGTCTGCAGTTTTGCAACTCTAAAGATTAATTGGCAGACATATTTACTAAGCCATTGACAAAAGCAAACTTTGAATTTCAAAAACAACAATTAGGAATTGTCAGTGCTGAAAACTTTGTAATGTAAGTGGAGTCAAAATTAAGGGGGAGTGTTAGATGTAATTATTGACGCCACCTATAAATGTCACTCATGTTTATAGTTTTTTGTTAACTTCACGCATACGTAGTAGGGAGTTAGTTGTATTTATTGTGAACATTAATGAGCTCGAATGGTCCATCTCCTTGCTCTGTTTTTACTCTGTATTTTTCCAGATCTGTTTTATGTTATGCAATCTGACTTTTGTGAATATTCTGCCTCTGCTAAAATACTGACAGTATTGTGGGTCAGTTTTTGCGTGACGAAGATGTTTATTTTTGCTTGAAATCTAATAGCATTCGGATTCATGTGTTTTTGTAGTCTTTCTGGAAACGTGCATCTTTGTGAAAGAAGTGAAAATAAGTGTAAGAGCTCATCCAGAAAGAAAGGTTTGATTATCGGCTTGGCAACCTGTGGTGGCATAGCTTTAGCCGTTCTCTCATGCGCTGCCGCACTAATTATTCGCAGAAATTACAAAAGCAGCGAAGAAGAAAGTAAGTTTCAGTTTTGTATTTTCCCCCTTTTTAATGCTACACTAAATTGAGAAATGTAAGCAATTTTAATAATGAAAGCATGCTCATGTGACAGGAAACCTTATTTCTGCTGTGCCGAAGGAGCTAATAGCACCAAGTTCGAGAGAATATAGCTACAAAGAGGTCAAAAATGACTAGTGAGTTTACTAGGCAAATTGGGCGAGGAGGATTTGGTCCTGTATTCTATGGCTGTTTAAAGAATGGATAAGAAGTAGCCGTCAAAGTTTGTTCAGAAACATCTAAACAAGGATCACGGGAATTTACAACAGAGGTTTGTTTGAGTCTCTCTCTAGTTGGGCCTTCCTCTTTTTCATGCAAATTCATTGTCAGCAATTTATGGTTGGAATGGAAAATTCACCGTCAACAATTCATCGGAAGAAAATTTATGATCATGACAAATTCACCGCAAACAAAATTGGCCATCAGCAATTCATGACCACAGTGACGGTGAATTTTCCTTACAGTGAATTTAAGTGAATTTATCATGACCGTGAATTTTTTAAAGTGAATTGCTGCCTGTGAATTTTCACGGAGCCGTCTTTTCCATAACATAACTCAATAATTTGGTATTGAATTTCTCCTGGTTAAACGAAAATCTGTAACTTGCAGGTTGTGCTGCTCTCGAGAGTCCATCATTAAAATCTAGTGAATTTATTGGGCTACTGCTGTGAAAAAGAACATCGAATATTAATTTATGAGTTTATGTCGAAGGGAAATTTGAATCAACTTCTCCATGGTAATATTCTGTTCCATTTTTGTTTTGTTTCTGATGTGATAAACGTAGTTTGAATCAGCTACATTCTATGGAACTTTACTTTCATTCTTACTGTATATTGTAAATATATTTGGTGACTTATGGGATCCATTTTTAATTTTCTCCGAGTAGGTATAAGAACAAAAGAATGAAGTGTTGTTTTACTCACCTCTGAGAGTCTGATATATGGTTTTATATAGGATCATCTGCATCAAAACAGTGCCTCGACTGGGAAGCCAGGCTTGACATCGCCTTAAATGCAGCTCAAGGTATATCTCCTCCCTAACATAAGAAATTTAGTAATTTCTGAAGTTCGTAAAAATAATTGGTGGTATAATAATCAGGATTGGAATACTTGGATGCTGGTTGCAAACCTCAAATAATTCACAGAGATATCAAATCGACCAATATATTATTAAGTGAAAAAATGGAAGCGAGAGTAGCAGATTTTGGGTTGTCAAGAGAGGGGCCATCTAGTGAAGCAACTCATGTTTCAACGAATGTGAAGGGCACGTATGGCTACCTTGATCCTCAGTAAGTTGTTTCTAATTCTCTTTGTATAGTCATTCATGTAACGTCGACTAAATTACAGCAGAAACGCTTATACTGTTTTTCATTGCACAGATTTACCGTAAGTAACAATTTAACAGAGAAAAGTGATGTGTATAGATTCGGCGTTGTAATTTTAGAGATCATATCTGGAAGAATGCCTATTGATACGAAATTTTCTGGGGAAGAATGTCACATTGTATCCTGGGTAAGCACACACACGAAACTATTACCTTAACACTCTTAAATCATTCAATAAAGAGAAGATACTTACTTCGATTCAGTGATATTGTTTTATATGTCTATAGTCAAGGTCGCTGATTTCTGAAGGCCGTATTCAGAGCTTGATAGACGCAAAGGTAGGGAAAAACATTCAGTTGGGTGTAACGTGGAAGGTTGCAGAATTAGCATTGTTGTGTGCAGAGAGCCAACCAAATACGAGGCCCACCATGAGCGAAGTTGTGACCGAACTGAAAGAAGCTGTTGGACTACTTCATAGAACAGACAGTTCAGATTCTGGCTTGGTTAAGAACGCTTCCTTTGCTAGACATTTTTCATCGGCAACCGATGACAACTCCCTCCCCTCTCCCAGATAAGATGGGCTATATAAAACCCATAAAAACTCCATTTCTTTTGCTGAGACGATTTGTTTAAGTCACAGCCAAGACTGTTACATAGGAATTGTTATGTAAATAATTCAACTCTTCATCCAGGGGTGGGCGCTTTAAACTTTGACTTTGTAGTGCTTCAAAACATATAGTTAATATTATTGTTTTTTTAATATTATTGTTTTTGGATTTGATTGTGTGAGGTTTAAAAATTATATTTATCTTTCTATTTTTCATTTATTTATGTCATTATCATGATTATTATTAATGTTGTTATTTTTGAATTTGATTGTATAAGATTCTTGACATCAATAGTTCGGATGACACCAGTAGTGATCCATCATCTAAATATTAGAGAGCTTAAATGATGGATCACAGATCATAACATTGATACTAAAAATCGTACACAATCAAATCTAATCACTGTCACCATTAAATTTTATCTTTTTAAAAATCCCAATCCTACCCAACCGATAGTAAAATCATGGTCAAATTTAATTTAAATTAATTTAATTTACTCTGAATCCCCCGCCAACCGTCCAATCCATTCAAAACACAAGCATGAGATTTTTGCGCTCTACCGATCCTTTGTACATCAGAATGCGTATTCTTGAGAGAGTCGTCTCTCTCCAGTAGAATGAAAAAATTAGTTGCGAAGATGGGCATTGTGTTGCTGCGGTTATGAGTTTTCCCGCCACAACCCAAGGAATTGTGGAGGAATTCGGCAACAACATTTCATGGTTTATTTTTTATGTTCCAATAATGTCCAAAGAATAATTATATTTTAAATAGTATAGTAAAGTGAAGTTTTATGAAAAATCATATATATTTTTAAAAAAATATTATTAAATTATAAGTTATATTTGTGAGATAAGGTGGCAACTCTTGATTTGAGGGACATCACTAATTTTTAAAATCTTAAATTTTTTAAACTTACAATTTTATAAGTTTATGATGGTTTTTTCATCAACCATGTGAAGTATGATGCATCTAATTGTATATTTTGTTAGAGCTACAACACTCCCACTTACATAGTAATTTATGTGAATTATTTGTTAAATTTAGTGCACTGCTTTAATTTTAAAAAATAATGTTTTGAGTCATAACATTAGATTTATCTTTCATAGTAGTGGTGAAATTTATATTTGTAAAAAATAGAAATACTATATTATATTATATCTTCAAAAGAATTTATTAATGACAAGCAGACATGATAATTTTTTGAAAAGAGAAAAATACATTTTCCTCTCATAGATAATTTGTATAGATATGTACAATCATAAAAATATATGCGCTTGAAAATTTGTGTCTATTGGCAAATATGCGGATAGTGTGTTGTCCTTGGTGTCAACCTTTGTTGATACCATATGCAATTATGTTGAAGGATAGTTCATGGTTGGATGTCAAAATGCATTGATTGATAAGTTTTCAAACTGTCTAAGGCACATGAATGGATTCATAGGAGCTTTGTCTAATGCTCCACATCTCTCTGCAGATGAAGATATAGTCTTACAATTTGAAGGGTAACTCTAAACTATTGTGAGGTATGCATATTCCAAGTTTCCAAGTATGATTTTTAACATAGAGTGTTTCAGTGTTATCTGAGTATACACATGTTAAGTTCTAGTGAATGATTACTAAGGAAGAACTGAATGTATTTGCACTTCATCGTATCACATTTTTTTCCTTGCAATTTTACATCAAGATTTCTTAATGTGGTATGCTTGCTCAGTCCAAGTTTCAGATGATTTGGTGCACCACCAGTAGTTGTGTAGGTGACAGTGTGTTGTCTATGTTTTGAGCACCTAGTGGGTTGGTCTGTTAGTATTTAAATGACCTGTATCAACAAGTACTTTATCAAATTTGTGTATAGAGCTTATGTAATAAATGATGGAATCTCATTGGGCTCTTCAAATGCTCTACAAGCTAGTATGTGATCCTCCCTTGTACAACAATATGTTTGGAATCATTATTTTTCGGTATGAAGTGTTTGTGCAAATAATATGATATAATAAGAAGGGCGAAGAGAAGTGTTTTTACATGCAATATCACCCTAATGGAGTGATCTGCACAATTTTTTTTGGTCTCTCTAGTACCACCTTGTTCTGGAGTTGATGCATGACAGTTTACATGCTTTTTGGGCCGACTTGACAAGATGTGTTGCTTGCACCAAGTGTTTGGATATGTGCATTGTTTTTGGAAATGTGTTCTATGGAATTTATAGGTCTTGAATATCTTTCAACTTGAATTGCATGAGATTTCCTTCTATTATAATTTTTTTTGAAGCTAAATTACTTTGATCAATGTATATCTCATATTCATGTTTGTAGCCAAAAAGGAGAAACCTTTTAAAAATCGCAAAGGGTATAAATAGAAGATCAAAGCTTTTGAGAAAGGGTAAATGAGAGTGTTGTGAATTTTTTGAGTAAATTATGTGTGAATAGATTTTTGTAGAATATCTTTTGATAATGAAATGCGGTAAAGATCAGTTTTGAGAGATCAACAATGAATGTAAATGAGACTATGAAGGATAATATTTGAATGTAAATGAGAAAATGTGTTGAAAGAAGTGAGCTGAAGGAAACAAAGCTTATTCAAGAGAATGTATGTGTGAATTTACCAAAGGAAACGAGCTAGAGGTAATAGAAGTGTAGACTTATTTCAATTATATGTTGAGGTTGTAAACCTCTATTGTATGTTTTTGTATTGAGTAGAGATTAGTGAACTTACTTTGGTTAAGGACCACATAAACTATTTTAAAATTTATTTTATGTGTGAGGAAGGATTTGGATTGTAGATCCAAGTAGCTTTCTCACCATGATTTTTCCCTTGTAGGGATTTCCACATAAATCTAGTGTTATGGTTGTATCCATTTGTGTTCTTCTGCTTGTCCTGACTTAATTAATTATCTTTTTATGAATGGAAAGAATTGATTAAGTATTGATTCACCCTCTCAGTACATCTCATGTGTTCAACAATTGGTATTAGATATAAGTGCCTTGATATAGCCTAGCAGCTGAGGTAGATCTTGAGTGGGACACATGAGAACTAAAGCATTATCAAATGAGAAGAATCCACCAAATGTTAAGAAGCATGAAGATATGGCAGATTTTAATGAAAAAGATTATGAAGTTGACTTTGAAGGAGAAATTATTTTCACATTGGATGATATGAATACTGTAATAAGAGAAAGTGGAGAATTGAATATCAAACTCAAATAATTAAAAGAGAAAGTAATTAGTTTGAAAGTTCAAGTTGAAGAAGATAAAAGGGTTGGAGATTTTGTAACAATAAATTGAATGAAGAATCAATTGAATGCTCCAAACTTGAAGAAAAAATTATCTCCCTAAAGAAAGAATTGGAGAAATCTAAGGATCAAATTGAAAAAGGCTTGAAACTCAAGAAAAGCACCAACATTCTTGATGAGATAATCACTGTAGACATGCAAAATTAGCATCGTGCATTTAATCAAATTCACATTAATCCATTCATCAAATAAATCAAGTCTATTTAATTTAATCTCTAAGGACCGTCCATTTAAATTGAATAAATCAACTTTATTTAATTTAAGCCTATCATCATCCTTTTAATTAAATAAATCAAACCTTTATTTAATTAAATTTGAAATCACCTTTCATCTCCCTTTGATTTAATTTAAATCCCTAAATCTAAGTCAAATGGGTCAAAACCCCTAATCCTCATCTTAATTAATCAAATCCATGATTAATGCTAATCCTAATCACCCATCACATCCTCTATCTTTTCCCACTTGCACAAATAAATCAATTTATTGATTTATTAATTCATCATTTTCTTTAAACTTGGCATAAAAGGAGAATATTCTCCAAGTTTGAAATCTCCCCCCAAATTGACATGTACATCCAACAAGACATTTATGAGCTCTTACATGTCTTTTGCAAAGGTCAAACTCAGCATTTAACTCTCAAATTAAAATTTCAAATCTCACCCTCTTTGGCACATTGACCAAAATGTGCTCATTCCTCAACCTCTCACATGTTGACAAGTGTCTCCTTCCTATTCGTTGGTTTTTAGTCCCACATCCTCCATGTTTGGAATTACTCTATCCTTCTTGGTCATAAATAGAGGCCTCCTCTATTGCTTTAATCCTCCACAATCTTAGGCAACTTGGTACACATTTATCTTGCACTTCATCTTATCACCATCTTGCATCTAATTGATCATCCATAGCATCTTCAAAGTAGTTTCATCATTTAACTTATGAAAAGGGGTTGGGAAAGGGCTAATTTTCATAACAAAGTAGCACCAATCCCCCTATGGGATGATGTTTGAGTAGTTTAGGAATAGATTTTATGCTTATGTTGCTTATGATTTTACATTAGTTTGATAATATCATTATTTCCTTTACGTTTGCTCAACAATTTCATGGGGAGGGATTTTATCTCATTTGTTCAATGTTGACAGATTTAACTCATGTTATGCCAATCTTTGATCAATGTAGATATGGTCTCTCACATTTTGGCACCCATCGTTCTTATGCATACTCTACAAGTATTGCATTTGTTGAGATTGCATTTGCTTGAGGCATCATCTAAAGAATAATTCTCAAAATCAGAAGTGTTTATAAGGAACTCTCTTATTCAGGTTGAAGGAAGGAAGTGTTTATTTGGGAAAATGTCGAAACTCTGCAATTCTCCCAGATTTTGCAGAATAGATAGTAGCATTGGCAGTGTCTTCCTCAACAGTGAAGCAACTTCTCTCTAGGAAAATGGCATTTGAATGTCTAAGGAAATTACTATATCAAACAACCATCGACTACTCTTGCATTGACTGCATGGGTGTGGAGATTACACTTATGTTTATACTCTCCAAAAGCCTCACGCATCCTTCAATCTAACATCAGATCCATGAATGACACATGAAGTACAAACACTTGGCCATCTAGAAGCCTTTGGGGCTGAACTGGGTGTTGACAGTTCTTCACACATATTTAAATGAAGTTCTTCCATTTTGGAATAGAATTTTGGGATCCATGCCTACATTTTTTTTCATGATTCCATAATTTTCTCTTTTCTTCTGAAGGGTAATTATTATTTTGCAGGCTAAAGGCAACTGCCATTAAAATTGAGGGGACATGCATGTTGCACAACTTCAACATCATTAGCTAGGCGGGTTTGGTTCATAAATCAAAAAAAGGTATGAGCATAAATTATGTCTATTTACCAATGCGTAAGTTGTACAGGGTCAAAATCATGCTCTCTGTGTGGTAAATTATAGAAAATTTTGTACATCTTGGTCCTTTTTTTATATAACAAAGCCTTCTTTAAATGACCACCAAATACAAATCTCAAGGCTAATCTTTTCCATGCCTTTCACTCGTGCCAAGCCTTTTTTATTTATTTATCTGGCTTCTTTTCTTTCTCTGAAGTGAATACTTGTGATTATGAGGTCATGGTATGTAGAAGAATCACTATTTATCGATGTTTATTACTAAGTGTTTGTGAACAATCTACAGGGCATTGTGATGTACTTGGTGACAGATAGGGAGAGACCAAGGAAACATCCATCAACCACTATTGTGACATAAAGGATAAATCACTTTTCCTGAGTCAATGAGGAGAATCAATCTTCTACCTTTTTCTTCATATCTACTATGAGGCACTTGTAGCTATTGGGGGAAAACTTATCACTGAAATGATTGTTTCGCATTTCCTAGCCCGCCATGAGCTATCAATTTTGTTGCCATTATGAGCCTCTATCAACCCCGTGATAAATTATCTATATAGTGCCTTGATTTCCAATTTGTTACTAGCAATCTGTCAATCTGTGAGATAGGATAGAGATCTTTCTAGTCCAGTGAAAAATTTCTATGCAATAGAGAAATAGAAATATGTCCCATCATCACTTTCCACTCTGGCTTGGCACAAGGCTCGATAACTTCACAAAAGGGTAGAGGTGACATTCATTTATTACACCATCATGGATATCAACACCATCCTCTCAGATTTTGCATTGAATAAATTATAATCTTTGTACATGACACAGTGTTTGAGAGTATCTAAGAGGGTGCAAAGATTCAATTAATTTGGTTGAAATTTTTATTTGAATGACTTTATTGAGTTATTATTTAATCAAATAGCTACATTGAAGAATTTACTAGTAATTAGTTCTGTCATGCTTCTAAAACTCTGATATTTTAAGTGCTCTAAACATTATTTAAAAGACTTTGCATGATAGGGGTAATATTTGCTTCATTAATTCCTTGCAATAAATCTCATTTTAAAGATTTTATTTTGTATTTTTTGTAGGGATGTGTGCATAGAGAACATTGATAGTGGAATTGAGCATTGAAATTAAACAAAAGCAAGAAGAATTTGTGTTGAAAAAAAATTGAGCATTTGAATTCAAAAATTGAAAAAGCTTTTTTCAATGCTTAAGGCTTCCAATTACTGCGTTCATTTTCTGTTTTAGGTCAACTCGCTCCAAATTTGGGTTTAAAATCAATCATTGTTTTTATTTTTTTTCAAAGTTGGGCTAAAATTGAACATACAAACATACTAGACACTTCTTTTTGGGCTAAAATTGAACAAATAGACTTCACATTTAGTTTGGTGCTTTAAAATGAATTCATCATTGCTTTGAGGCTATAAAACGAACAAGTGCTTAAATTGTGTGATTTTTTCTTTGGTGTATTTTGAGTGTGTATCCTCTCCCCTTGCGCTTCATGTGATCTGGGGTGCAAGAGAAACACTCAAAATGCATTTTATTCCTTTGAGTCACCTTTAAGAGAGGGCTTACTATGAGACACACCTCACAACAAGAAACTCATAGGAAATTTCTTGCAAGCACGTTTACCGGTGGGCTATATCAAAGGGTGTGAAATAATGAGAAATTAGCATCAATCCATGCCAACAATAGACTACACCTAATCCCATGCCTTAAGTGGAGCAGGAACGGTTGAAGAGCCTTAAGTGGCCAAGTGGGTGAGTGTTGGTTCCAGTGTTAATGGCTTGTTGTCATTAAGAACCTTGTTGATAGTAACCAACCAGTCCATCCAACGAGTTTATCAAAGTGGTGCATTGGAACTTAGATTCGGGTATGTGCAGGATCATCATGGGCCAAAAAGTGGCAATATGATGGGTATGTGGCTGATGACTTTTATTTTACCCAAAATTGATGAAATGAAAAGGGTTTTTAAAGGAGATTCTCAGCTTTCCACCAATATAAATTATGTTTTACTTTGAATTTAATAAGAAATTATTATTCATTTTCTATTCAAATTATGACTAAATTCCTGATTGATAGACTGATTGAAAAACATCTATATCATTCAAACAATATCACATTTTTTTAATCCAAAACATGTGTCACATTCTATGCTTCACATACTATAAGATTAAAAAAATAAAAATTGAATTTCATGAAGTTTTGACCAAGTTAAGGTGGTCAGACATACGAGTTTTTTATATTTTTTAAAATTTGTAATAAAAAAATCATGATTAATTACTTGGAAAAAAAATTACAAAAAAATGCATCGCATCGGGACATGAGTCCTCTACTTATATCTAAAATATTATAAAAAATATTAGCATTTTATTGTGGTTAGGGTGGAGACGGACATACTTCTTATTTTTCCCTGAAATTTAGTACTCTTTGCATTGGAATTTCAAATTTTCACAAAATAGATTTTTTTAAACAAACCTAGTAGTTTAGAAACTACATTCAATTTACAGATTCTATTCTTACATATTTTTGAAATAATATAGATAACTTGTTCAAAATTTTACGTCAAGTTGCCTATCTCTGATTTTTCTTTTTTTTTTGCCACTTAAAGGCCTGTTTTTTCTGTGATGATCCTGCACATACCCATTCCAACAATGTACTTGACATGTCTGATCTTGGTTGAAATATAGAGGTTAAGACTTCATTCTTAACATACCTTTATATTTTTTCCTTGGTTGCATGTAAAATCATCTCTTCTACTACAAAGAGCATGAGGCAAGCCCGCCAAGAAAAAATGTACCAATTGAGTTAGGATGTTATATTGCTTGTGAGTCAGTTTGAAAACATAGTACTTGGATCCAAAAAATTGAGACAAACATTAAACAAATCATCAAAATTTCAAACCCTTTGGGAGGAACAAATACCTTTGAAAAGTCCACGTGTTACTACTTGTCCCTAGGGGTTCTTATCCCTAGAAGGCTTCTAAACACTGAGACCTATATCTTGATTTGTTCATTCCAAAGTCAACAATAGGAAACTATGCTCTTGAAACCTTGATTTTCACATAATGGACCTTGTGGAATGAAAAGGAATTAAGACATAGACATTCATTTTGAAAACTACACAAGAGGTGTGTTTGTGATAAAAAGAACTCATTAAGAAAAGTTAACTCTATAATGCCAAGAAAATGCACAAAGAACAGATTAGAGAAAAATGCAATTTAAGTTAAATGAAAATATAATGCTAAGCAACAAAGAACAAAGGAAGTTAAAATGTAAACAAACTGAAACAATCTCACCAAATTGTTACGTATTTCCATGATTCATCTCGATTGCCCTCCTCCATTTTGCTTGTGTAGTATAATTGCCCTCAGATTTTTTGTAAATTCGTGCAAGTATAGCCTAAGATAATGATTAGAAAAACATCAAAGATTAAGACAAAGTGCTCTCAAAAGTCATAAGAATTCACGAGAGAGATTGGAATGAAGAATGATAAATCAATTTATAGAAAATTGATTATTCGAATGACAGACCAAGATTGAAAGATCAATGGACGGTTGAGATTGACTGATTAGACATGCATTCTGATAACTGTCAGTAGTGACATGAGTGATACAAATTAGAAATAGAATTAAAGATTAAATAAATAATTTAATCTTCAGTTCGGTATTCAAAAACAAAAGAAATATCTTTGCATGACAAAGATAAAGATTGATTAAAGCAACTCTTTGTTCGAATGCGTGCACGAGGTTTAATTAATTAAATAAGAATATTTAATTAATCCGCATGTACATGCAAATGAGTTAGAACTAGACGATTGACCAATCTGACGAAGAGATTACTCGAGAAAGCCACTCAGACATTAAAACAAGAGTTAACAGAGCGATTTGAAATAGATGTCGAGTCAAGTCAAAGTGAATACTTAGATAACTCACATAATTATCTAAAATATAGAAGAATCGATTAAAATAGAATTAATGAATTAAATAATTCATTTAATTCAAGACTTGATATTTGAAGAATAATTAAGTAAATAATATTTATTTAATTAAGTGATGAAGGGATTTAAATGAATAATTAAATAAATAAAGAATTTATTTAATTATAGTTGAAGTATGTTAAAGTAAATTAAATAAGAATTTATTTAATTTGACAAGAAGGATAAAGTTAATCAGTAACATAATTAAATAAAAAGTGTTTATTTAATTAATCAGATAGAATAAAGAAAAGTGTGAATTAATTAAATAATTAAGATTATTTAATTAATAGAAGAAATGAAAACTATAGAGAATAATTAAATAATTGACATTATTTAATCATGACCATGAAGAATACGAATTATGAAGAATATTGAAGTCGCAGGCTTAAACCAGATTTCGGTGTCTACATTTGCCCCTCTTTGATACAATGTCACTTAGGCGTTGTGTCAAAGAAAATTGATATGAAATATGCCCCAGTAATGCCCCAGTAATGCCCCAGTGTAAAACAGGTGAAGGTATGCCCCCTCGGGAGGATAGGTAGGTTCAAAGAACATGAGTGTGCTCTCGAAATTGATGAGAGAACTAGAAGATGAAAGAAAAAAGGATAGAGGAAAATAGATAAGGGTGGTGAAGATGTAGAAAAGAAGAAATGTTAGTGCGAAAGAAAGATGAATAATAAAAAGACATGGATATTAGTATTAGTGATCTTGATGTTTCGTTGTATCACAAAAGGTATTGCACTTTATCATCATTGGGGGGACTAATACAAATGGAGAAAAACACCATGATATGACATAAATCAAGGTGTGTAAGGTCATCCACTTGCTAATAATAGGCAGTCTAGACAAGTTGTCATTAACTCATACTAGAGCATAAGTTGCCCAGTCTTTTGTCAGACCAAACCATAACATACAAACAAAAAAAAAAAGGCGAGGTCATGAGGCGTCATCCTTCTCCCTTCATAGGGACATCCTTGAAACTATTAACATGACTCAAAATCAAATTTAAAATAGTAAATGGAGCCAGTCGAAAATAGAATTTTGATACATCATTGCTTCTCTACATCCTTCATGGGACATCCTTGAGAAATCTAGTAACATAATTCCCATCATAAAGTCAAGTGAAATGATAAGATAAATAAGCCATAAAGTCAAAAGCCAATAAAATAATTTCCAAAACTTGATCTTGTTTGTTTGATTTGTTTTGATTGATAGAGCACGATATCAGGGAGATACACATCTTGGATAAGACTATGAGTGCGGTTCGATGTTATGACTATCTATATAAGGCATGAAAATAAAGCCTGGTTTCAGAAAGACATGTATCGATATAAGAGCGTTGAGTCGGATATAGTTGATGTGATAACATGTAAGGCTATGTTTGATTGTTTGACCTTGTCGATTATGCGGGAAGGACTCATCACGTATAAGACATAGATTGTTTCTTGATATCGGTCGGGAAGGACTCATCCTGAACAAGATACAGGTTGATTGCTATGATGATGTCTGTTTCTAGGAAGGACACATCCTGTAGCAGACATTTGTTGATCTATTTTGGTTGTTTTGTTTGGCAAGTTGTTTGATTTGACTTAGAGACATTGCTGACTTGTTCACGAGATTGATGCATGACTTGAATGATGTTGACAATTGACTATGTGTGACAAACCCTAAAGGACTGACAGATGCGGCCTCGGGGCTCATCGATTGATGGCCTTGCCTACATTGTACACGAAAGACCTCGTAGTTCGACTTGACTTGGTGAAAAGGCGGACTACAAATAAAAGACATGTGTGAAAGTGAATGCACGAACCTAATGGGTGACCTAGTGCACCTTGGGGGCTCATGATTGATGGCCTTGCCTCGTTATACCACAGAGACCTGCATAGTTTGACATGACCAATGACCTTGTCATATAGACATATGGATTGAGTCATGATTTTATACAGGACAAACCTAAGCAGGTGACCTAATGCCTCGGGGGCACATCGGCCGTGGCCTTGCCCTCGTCGGTCCAGAGGCAAACGTAGTTTGACAAGCGAAAAAACTGACAAGTGAGGCTGACTCGACTCTGTTTTGGATTGGAAATGTTTTGATTTTTATCTTTTGAAGTTTTGATGTTTTGGGTTTTCGGACATTTTTGTGATTTTTGGATTTTTCTATGGTTTCGTCTTCAACCCAATGTAAGAACCAATATGACGCATGTCAAGTGTTTTCCCCCAGTCAAGTATAAGACCAATCGATTATGAATAGGGTAAAATGGGGGATATGAAATGCACTTGATGTCAATCGTTCCAGGTTATGGGAAAAACTACCACTTATTACAAATGGTATATACAAGTGATGGATGGGAAAGATAAGTGATATGTAGAGGGATAGGTAGTATATGCGAGGATAAGGACTATGTCACGGTAGATTAGAATAATAGTAGACAAAGGGCGGTCGAGTACACATGGCACTGTTTGCCAGGTTTTCCATAGGTACCTATCAAAGTGCGCAGTGGTTTTCACTATTGGATGAATGATTTGTCTTTACTATTTTCTAGATTATCTATTTTTTTTTTGGTGTTACCAAGACGCCTGTTTGCAAGGTTTTCACCTTGATAACGATTTTTTTGTGATTTTCTGATTTTTTTGTATTTTTGCTAATTAAGACAAAGCTCTCAGAAGCTATGCGTAGAACCTCTTCAAATGTATACTATTGATTGGTGAGGACAATGGTTCCCCTTCAGGAGTAGAGAGTTGGTACGCTCCTGATCCAAAAGCTTCTATAACAATATAAGGTCCTAACCAGTTAGGTTCAAACTTTCCTGGTTTGTCTCTTTCTGCTTGAATCTTTGGGTTCTACATTAAAACCAGGTCACCAATGTCAAATTTTTTGTTCAAAACCTTCCTGTTATAGCTACGATGAAGGTGATTCTGATATGCTTGGAGATGGTCTAGTGCCTTTTGTCTTCGCGCATCCAGAAATTCTAGCTCATGAAGTCTCGATACTCGGTACTCTTCATCATCAATGTGGCCTTTCAGGGATACCCTTAGGGAAGGAATCTTGACCTCAATAGGAAAAATAGCTTTAGGAACAAATACAAGTGAATATGGAGTAGCACCAGTGGGAGTACGGATACTTGTGCGATAAGCCCGTAAGGCAAGGTTAAGCTATAAATGCCAGTCACGACCAGCATCATTGACAATATTCTTGAGGATTCTAATGATGGTCTTGTTAGATGCCTCTGCTTGGCCATTACCTTGTGGGTAGTATGGAGTGGAAAAGTGATGTTGGATATTAAATTCATCGCACAGGTGGCAGACTTCTTGGTTCTTAAATGGGCGGCCATTATCAGTGATTATGGACTCAGGGACACCATATCGACAGATGATATAGTTTAGGATAAATCTAGAAATCTGTGTGCCGGTAATGTATGCCATAGGAATGGCTTCAATCCACTTTGTAAAGTACTCAGTGGCGGTGATAATGAACTTGTGTTCATTAGATGATGTGGGGTGGATCTTACCTATGAGGTCGAGTCCACATTGGGCAAAGGGCCATGGTGACGTTATAGGACAAAGATCCTATGCTAGGGCATGTATCAAGTCTCCATGAACTTGGCATTGGCGGCATTTCGTTACAAAGACATATGAGTATTTTTCCATAGTAGGCCAGTAATAACCCAGTCTCATAATCTTTTTGGCTAAGGTAGGACTACTAGAATGGAAACCACATATACCCTCATGCACCCCACGCAAGGTTGCTTGTGCTTCAGTAGAATCAAGACATCTCATTAGGGTATTATCTAAGGCGCGTCTATATAGGGTGTCTCCGACGATGGTGTATTTGGCTGACTTGCGAAGGAATGTCCTACGTTGGTTATTGGATAGGCCAGTGGGTATGACTTCAGCATGAAGGTAATCGTAGATTTCTTTGTACCATGGGGAATCAAGACCAACAATGTCACACACCATTTCAGAATTTGGGATATCGTAGGCTTGGACCAAAAGCTGTTCTACCAAGAACTCAAACTTAGGCACGTTGTTAGGAATGTCAAGAAGTGATGCAATTGTAGCCATAGCGTCTGCTGCCCTGTTTAAAACATGAGGTATTTGATGAAATTTGACTTTGTCAAAGTACTCTTTAAAGCTATCAGCCATGCGCTTGTATGGAGCAAGCTTCTCATCTTTAGTCTCATAATCATCATTTACCTGTTTGATTACCAGCTGGGAATCGCCATATACCTATAGGTTCTTAATTTTCCACTTGACTGCCATGCGTAACCCTGTGACTAGAGCTTCATATTCTGCCATGTTGTTAGTGAATGGGAATGCAATCCTGAATGACTTAGGGATGGAATCACCCTGTGGTGTAATAAACAATATACCAGCCCCTAAACCATGATTTGTATGTGAGCTTTCAAAGTATAGTTTCCATGTTATGTTTGTGTCAATTGTGAATATGAACTCATTCGGAAAGTCTGCAACTAATGGGTGATCTTTCTGTATGGGTGTGTCAGCTAACTGATCAGCAATGACCTATCCTTTAATAGCTTTCCTTTCTAAATACTAGATATCATACTCACTAAGTATCATAACCCATTTGGCCAGTCGCCCTGTTAATGCTGCCTTGCTAAGAAGATATTTCAGAGGGTTTATTTTAGCAATCAACATTGTTTGATGGTTTAGCATATAGTGCCTCAACTTCTAAGTAGCAAATACTACTGCAAGACAGGCATGTTCAATGGTACTATAGTTGAGCTCATAACCTACTAAAGTCCGTCTGAGATAATAGACTACCCTTTCATGACCTTCATCGTCATTCTGTGCAAGCAATGCTCCGAGTGATGAACGGGTTGCTGTAATATAAAAAATCAATGGTCTTCCTTCAATAGGTGGCATTAAGATAGGTGGTGTGAGTAAATATTATTTAATCAGTTGAAAATGGTACACCTTTCTTAAGTAGATGTTGAAAAGGATGTGTCTTGTCTGCTAGTTGCACTATAAATCTTCTGATAGATTGCAAACTTCCTTGTAGTGTCCTTAGTTGACTAAGATTAGTGGGTGGAGGCATGTCCATGATTGCTTTTACCTTAGCTGGATCCACTTCAATGCCTCGTCTAGAAATAATATAACCTAACAGCTTACCTGACTTGACTCCAAACACACATTTCTTAGGATTAAGTCTCACTTTATACTTTTCTAGCCTCTGAAATATCTTGTCTAAAACCTATAGATGTTTTTCCCTTTTCTTGGATTTTACAATAAGGTCATCGACATAATCCTCCATACAAGTGTGTACTAGATCATGAAAGATAGTAGTCATGGCACATTGATAGGTTGCTCCTACATTCTTGAGGCCGAAGGGCATGACATTCTAGCAATACGTTCCCCAAGGACAAGTGAAAGCTGTCTTAGGTTGGTCTTCAGTTGTAATTCTGATCTAGTTATATCCTGAGAATCCATCCATAAGGGACAATATGTCATAACCTGCTATCATGTCAACTATCATGTCTATGTTAGGCAAAGGGAAATCATCTTTAGGACAAGCTTTTTTGATATCTCTAAAATCAGTACAGATGCAGATGCCCCCAGTTGGTTTAGTGACTGGTACAACATTGGAGATCCAATCGACATAGTCGATAGATCTGATGAAACCAACGTCTAAGAGTTTCTTGAGTTCTGCCTTAACTAATAAAGCAATCTGTGGATTCATTTTTCTCAACTTCTATTTCACTGGTTTGGCACCTAGTTGTAAAGGAAAATGATGCAGAACAAGTTCAGGATCTAACCCCGGCATGTCGGCATATGACCAAGCAAAATTTATCTATCTCTGTGCAAAGAAGTCGTGGAACTCTGGCTTCTCTTCTGTTGTCAATGACGCTGTAAAATAAACCAGCCGAGGATTCTCTTTTGTGCCTATGTTGACTTCTACTGATTCTTCAACGAGCATGGGTGAATTTTCCTATGCAATGGGGAGAATGTTCAAACCTCCATCCTTAGATGCCTCAGAGAGGTTTTCACCTTCTGATGCATCCTTTCTTTTTACTTTTTCATTGTCTAAAGGTGCCTTTTGGTTTTCACCTAGAGACTCATCCTTTTTATTTTGTTTATTCTTTTTTTCATTTTTTCCACTGGAGGGTTGAACAGATTCCCCAAAATATGCTTTGTTGTCTAAGTCAATGGTAAAGCCAGCCTTATGATCCCCGTTAGGTATGCCTTCTTGTAATCCCAGGAACTCAGCAATTGCTTCGTCGTTCTCAAAAGTGTCTAAGACTGGTGTGTCTTGTTGATCCCAATCAATGAGTTGGGGATATAGACTAAGGGCATGTCATCATCAGAGTTATCAAAGTCTAATGGGGTCAAGGTAAAGATTGAATTATTCATGTGATTACAAAAATCTTGTACCAGGTCTATTTTTCTCTTAGGTTTGAGTCTAGGTGGATGAATAGGTGGGCCTAATGCCAAGGTTTGACGATCAGAAATAGGTGGTTCAGGTTGCCAAGACGTAGGATCAAGTGATTCCCAATAGTAGTGTTTAAACCATTCCTCTTTTGTCATTTTCTTTGGTGGACAGGAATTTAAAGGATTTGGTGAGGAACTTAACATCAAGTCAAGTTCTCCAAATAACTTGTCAAGGTCCATGGAAGAAGGAGAGGATAGGGAATCCCACTCATAATAATTAGAGTCGGGGGAGTTACAATGATATTGGTCCACTGGTTAGTGAGATGTCTTAATATCTTCTAAAGCACGTACTTCCTCAAGTAAGGGTAATGGGGTACTAGGAATGCCAATCTAAATCAGTTGAAACCCTAGCCCTACTCCTTTTGGCCACTGAGAAACAAATATTGGTTCAATTCTGCCATCTTGGTTTAAGCCTAAACCACTCTGTCCATCATATCCTTTGCTTTGCATAATTTTGAAACCCTTTCCATATAGATTTGTAGGAATATGAGCAAGTAAGAGTGGTTTCTCATTATCTTCCCTATACAGCCAGGAAGTGACATCTTCTGCATCTACAACCTCTTTGCTTAATTCACCCCATTTAGTGAAAGTTGTTGTGGGGGGAACATGTATAGTGATCATAAACTGTCCCCTACCTGTTGTAGGTAAACCATATGACTGAGGAGGAACCAAATGGCTAACACAATAAGAAGTCTTCATGTAATACTCTCCACAACCCTTGTCTTGGATCTCAATCCTAGGAGTGGTAGGAAGTGAGGGTGAAACAGATGTTTGAGTGAGTGTGGACGGATCAACATAAGAGGATGAATTGGACAATGAGGCCTCTTGGTTCACTGGCACTTGACGTTGGGGGATCTCTTTTAGATTGGTACAATATTGAAATGGATCAGGATCACCATCTATAGTTATTTCTGTGCCATTGTAAGGGAATTTAAGACACTGATGATACATGGAAGGGACTACCTTCATGGCATGAATCCATGGTCTACCGAGCAAAAGGTTATAAGGAAGGGTGAGATCCAAGACCTGGAACTTTGTCTCCATCACCGCAGGACCAATTCTAATAGGAAGTGTTACCACCCCCTTCGATTTTCATTCCTCATCATCATAAGCTTTTATGACAATACTTTTGGTCATGTCTATGCATGCTTCTAAGATACCTAATGCCTTAATTACTTTTAAAGTGCATAGATTTAACCCTGCTCCTCTGTCTACCAAAAATTGTCTAACCTTGGTGTCATCAACAAGGACTTCCAGATGTAAAGGATCATTATGGTGGATCTTTTCAGTTGCATAGTCTTGTTCAGAAAATGTGGCATGATGATTATTGGTCAAGTAGCCCACCATTTCCTGGAAATGATTGACATCAAGATCATTAGGGACTGTGGTGTTCTGTAAAGTGTTATAGAGGATAGATCGATGCTCAGGGGAAATACGTAGCAATTCCAAGATTGAAATTTGGGATGGGGTCTTCCCCAACTGCTCAAGTAGGTTATATTGTAACTTGGAAGATTGTGGTGTTTGCTGCAATTGAGGGCCCTAGATAGTGAACTTAGTACGACAAGTATTGACCACACACTTAGGATTAGTATTGATAGTAATGGTATTGATATTCTCATCAGCGGCGCGAAGGCAATGAATGATTTTGTGACCATCATAATCATGTTTGATACTCACATAGTTGGCTGACATATTGGTCTTAGTACTCGAACTGGGGGCAGTTCCTTTCCCATGGTCATTTAGTGGGTCAGAAACGACTTGATGATCAATGTTTGAAGACTTTTGTTTTTTCCCACTAACTTCAATAATTCTCCTTTCGACAAGATCCTGTATGATATTTTTCAGTTGTCGATAGTTTTGTAAGTTATGTCCCTTAGTCCTATTATAATCACAAAAGGCATTGTCATCCCACCAAGCTGGTTTAAATTGTCCTGGATTGTATTGTCTTGGTTCCTGCAGCTGTATAAGGTTATGTTGTAACAGTTGTTTGAACACCAACTCAATGGGTTCCCCTAAGGGAGTGAACTCATGTTTTTGAAATCTCCTTTGTTGTGGGTGTTGAGTATTTTGGACCACGTTAGGAGGTTGACTGACAACATTAAGCATGTTGGAAAAAGTATGAGGTCCTTGTAATGTGAGGAGTGGTACTGCTTGTAGCGTTTTAGCATCAGCCACCGCATCATTGGTGACATTTTTGTTGCGAGACCAAAATTTGTTTCTATCCGTGGGGGTGTTTTGTATGATCGGGTTTCTATTGGATGTTGATGTCTTGAGTTTGCCCTTTTCAATGAGATCCTTCTCTATTATAACCCCTTTTTCCACTAGTTCTGAAAAAGATGTACAACAATGTACCCTTAAGTTACTCCTGAGTTTTGCATGAAGGTTTTCTTGAAACATTGTAACTTTTTGTTTTTCGGGTATCTCGACAGGACACCTACTACAAATAGCTCTCCATCTCTGGAAGAAAGCAATGAATGTTTCCCCTTCATCTTGCGTTATGTGGCACAAGGTTGCTATATTTATCTCATGGTCTATGTTGAAGGAGAATTGCTCCACAAATTTCTCAACCAGTTCACCCCAAGATCTAATGCTAGAATCCAGACCCAAAAATCACTCTAGTGAAATTCCTACAAGACTTCTTGGAAATAGTCTCATAAGATACGTGGGGTTATAAGCGATATCTATGCATATAGTAGAAAATTCCCTGATATGTTCTATTGGATTTCGTTTGCCATTGTACTTAGGGAGATTCGGTATGACATATCCGTGAGGGAAAGGGGTCATGTACAATGATCTATCAAAGGGGAATGGGCATATGTCCTTTGTTGAAAATGATTTCTTAGTTGACACTGACATGTTATCCATTTGCGTTTGTAATGCATGCATTTGTGTTTGTAAGACGTCAACTTGGGTCAAAGATGTGCTAGGGGGATTATGCAGATCCGTGTATGTGTTCTAAAATCCAAAGTCTCGTGATGGGTTTCGATTGAATGTTGACATCTGAGGTGGATTTGGATTGGGAATATTGGAAAATGTGTTTTGGTCTAGAATCTGTGTAAACAGATTCTGAGTACCACTTTGGGAAAACAGATTCTGATTTGACATTGATGTAAATTGGTTTTGACTTGGAATCTATGTGGACAGATTCTGACTACCAATATGTGCAAAAGGATTCTGATTTGGAATCAATGTAAATTGGTTTTGACTTGGAATCTATGTGGATAGATTTTGACTACCAATCTGTGAAAAAGGATTCTGATTTGGAATTGATGTAAATTAATTCTGACTGCTAGTCTGGGAGAATGGATTTTGATTGCCATATTGGAAGAAGGGAATGCCTCCTGTTTGTGTAATCCATGGTATGGTACTAGTGACTGGAGCACTAGGTATGGCCATCGAATGTGGTATGGTACTCGTGATACTAGCAGTTGGTATGGTTGTTGATTACAAACTTGTGACACTGACATAAGGTGTAGAGGTTAATGTTTTAGGTCTTTTACTCCCAACAAGAGGACTGAAGGGAATTGATGATGAAGCCCCTACAGTGAAATTAAATCCCGATGTCATGCTGGATGTACCAAATGGAGACGTATTGACTATCGTACTCTGTGTAGATGTGCCAGATCGCATAGTTGTGCTAACCTGAGGTGTAGTGGTACTAGCAGTCATTATTTTTGTTCCTTGTGTAGGTTGAGTTTGTAAGGTGCTAATATCAAATCCTGCGGGTAAGGTAGCGCCTTCAGCTAGCAATTTGGCTAAAAATCGTGGACGATCGTTTGCTAGGTATTCATCTACAAAAGAGGCAAATTCAGGGTCCTGTGCGGCAGCCTCTACGTCCTCTACTGTAATATTTCCTTGAGTGTTTCTAGTGGTGAATTTGTCTAATAGAGTCTTATGAGGTCTTGAAGAAAATGGATTGATGAATTCGTTTGGGTTTGACATGTTTTCTCTCTCTCTTCTCTTAGACCTAGTTTCAACCATGTAAGACAAGCTCAATATGTAGGAAATGCAAAACTATATCTATGAATAGTATGACTCTAGTCTATGTTTTTGGGATTTTCCGAATGCAAAATAAGGGATGTTCTAGGATGACACTAGCCTAAGATCTAAAGATGCAAAGTCTAAGCAAGGTTCTAAAATAATCAATTCTATAAATCTAGGACAAAGGGACCAACTACCTAAAGTCAAACCAAGGTGTCAATTTAGTTTAAGTCAAGGAACCAATGTAGGATGAGGATCAAAGACAAGTTGAGTTTCCTAACTAGACTGATGAGCTAGGAGGACTCTCTGTAGCTCAAAGTATAAGATGATAGGACTAGGTTTAATGACAAATTTCATTGACACTATGACTTTTCTAGAGTATAGATGGTAAATCAATCCTAAAGTTTGTAAAAGTGACCTTTCTAGAAGTTTAATGCAAGGTAATATGTATTCTAAGATGAAGCTAAACCCTAAATTAAGACAACTATGGTAATGACCGAATGATCCTAAAGGATGCAAAATTGAGCAAATCATTTTAGGTTTCTATTCAAGGACTATTTGTATAAAGACAACTGAAACTAGTATGACCGTGTTGACTAGACAGTGACTGTGAATTCTGGTTTTCTGATAATCAGACAGATGCGTCGTGGGATTTCACATATGCGGTCAATTTTATCAGTTGCAGTTTTCCAGTGATCAATTGCGTTTCTCTGGTAAAGTTTAGTTTGACTCTGACAGATGTGATTAACCTTCTAACATATGTGACTCGTACTGAGAGTTGCGACTCAGAATATAACACATGCGGTTTTTGCAAAGCAATTGCGAGCTACACTGGTAGATGCAATGGATACTGACAGATGCGACTCAAGACTAAACAGATGCGACTTGAAATAATAGTTGCGACTCATAATTTAACAGATGCGACTCAAGGTTTAACAGATGCGACTCTAAAGATCAAATGCGAGTTTCTGGTGAACAGTTGCGACTCTCTATGTATTTTCAGTGATGAGATTTAAATTGACTCTATTTTTCGTGATCAAATTATGACAATCAAAGATAATCATAAGACAAAGTGTTTTTAGTTTCAATTCTGGACTCAAAGAACATTTAAGTTGATAACAGACAAGCACATCCTAATAGGCCAAAGGCCTAGGGTTTGTATACTTGGTATAGCCCACCTATTATACCCCGGATTGGTGATAAACACCTTTCCTTCTCGAGAGCGGATAGCTTAGAAATTTGGTGGCATTGGCTCCCCTCCATGGCTCATTAACATCTTTCAAGCACACCAATTTTGAATTCTTTGGGCAATGACCTCCCAAGAACTGCTATCTCTACTCAAGGGGATCAGTAGTGAGTATCTTCGGGCATGATACTGTACCCTGCACTATACCAAGCAACAACCACAAATAGGTTGGTCTCTAAAACAAAAGGTATTTAGTACGGGCATTCCATTCGTGGGGTGTGATCCATACGATGCGAGTCCCCTTTCGGATCCATCTCGTCGGAACCACACTCGTGATTCTTGGGGTTTCCCCAAGAACCCACTTTTATATACCGGCTAGAAGTCCCTCAGGTTTAGGGTGCTACCGGTCTGAGTCATCTTGGGGTGAGTACTTTTTCCCACCAGAATAGGCCCAAGTTCTAGAGTTAATAACCATTTCTCTTACACCCAGGATCACATGGATGCGCAAGGGGAGAGGATACTTCAATGTACCAAGTCGTAAGGGTAACCAAACTTGTGGTTTCGCACCAAAAATAGTAGACACTCGTTAATTTTAAACCAAACGAAAGATTTTCTACGCTACCAAACAATCCGTTTCAAAAATTAACTAGGGTCTTCGACATGCATTCTGTAGAAAAACTCGTTAGTAGTTTTCAATATCGTCTTCGTCAATCATCCTGCAAAAGCTTGTTAAATCCAAAAGGCCACACACTGAAAATAAAATATTAGTAACACACAAATCAATTGAAAATTTTAGATTTCTGAAAATAGAAATAAAGTTTTACCAGTCAATTGCGTCGCTGTGTTACCAGTCAAATGCATCGTTTCTTCTTCAATTGTGGCTCGGTATTCACCAGTCAATTGCGGTTCAAGAAATTTTAGATGTGTTGTAGATTTTTAGATGCATCGTTTATTTTGTCAGATGCGGTTCATGAATTCAATTGCGTCGTTTCATCAAACTGATGTGTCATTCCGTACGAAAAACCTACAAAAACCAAAAATAAAAGATCTACGGATTCGTGAAGATGGTATCTTCACATCGGGTTCACCAAATCTAACGCCAAGAAAATGCACAAAGAAAAAAATAGAGCAAACATGCAATCTAAGTTAAATGAAAATCTAATGCTAAGAAACAAAGAACAAAGGAAGTTAAAACATAAAAAAACTAAAACAATCTCACCAAATTGCTACGTATTTCCATGATTCATCTCGATTGCCCTTCTCCATTTTGCTTGTGTAGTATAATTGCCCTCAGATTTTTCATAAATTCGTGCAAGTATAGCCTAAGATAATGATTATCAAAACATCAAAGATTCAAGACAAAGTGCTCTCAAAAGGCATAATAATTCGTGAGAGAGATTGGAATGAAGAATGACAAATCAATTTATAGAAAATTGATTATTCGAACGATAGGCCAGGATTGAAAGATCAACAAATGGTTGAGATTGACTAATTTGACATGCATTCTGATAACTGTCAGTAGTGACATGAGTGATACAAATTAGAAATAGAATTAAAGATTAAATAAATAATTTAATCTTCAGTTTGGTATTCGAAAACAAAAGAAATATCTTTGCATGACAAAGATAAAGATTGATTAAAGCAACTCTTTGTTCGAATGCACGCACGAGGTTTAATTAATTAAATAAGAATATTTAATTAATCCGCATGTACACACAAATGAGTTAGAACTAGACGATTGACCAATCCGATGAAGAGATTACTTGAGAAAGCCACTCAGACATTAAAACAAGAGTTAACGGAGCGATTTGAAATAGATGTCGAGTCAAGTCAAAGTGAATACTTAGATAACTCACATAATTATCTAAAATATAGAAGAATGTGCTAAAATAGAATTAATGAATTAAATAATTCATTTAATTCAAGACTCGATATTTGAAGAATAATTAAATAAATAATATTTATTTAATTAAGTGATGAAGGGATTTAAACGAATAATTAAATAAATAAAGAATTTATTTAATTATAGTTGAAGTATGGTAAAGTAAATTAAATAAGAATTTATTTAATTTGACAAGAAGGATAAAGTTAATTAGTAACATAATTAAATAAAAAGCATTTATTTAATTAATCATATAGAATAAAGAAAAGTGTGAATTAATTAAATAATTAAGATTATTTAATTAATAGAAGAAATGAAGACTATAGAGAATAATTAAATAATTGGCATTATTTAATCATGACCATGAAGAATACGAATTATGAAGAATATTGAAGTCGTAGGCTTAAACCAGATTTCGGTGTCTACAAACTCAAATTCAACCCCACACATGTGCTTGGTCTCTTTTGGTCATATGGTTTTCATGAAAATATTGGTCCTTTGGTTTGAACTACTCTTAGAGAAAAGCGTGTTCTTCAATATCTTGGTATAGTAAACAAAGTCTTTCTAAGTCTCTTAGGATCAAAATCAAACTTTCATCCATCCCCCAAACATCAAAAAAATCAAAATCACCCCGCAAAAAATTCTTAGAAATCTTGAAAAAATTCGTCATGCTAAATTTTGGGTAAATCATTTGAACCAAATCAAAATCATTTCATTTGATTAGATGTGTGTAGATGAATCCTTAGATCCACATATTTAATCAAATTATCAATCCTTGCAAACAAATCTATCCCTTGATAAACATCCAACATCTTGTGGTTGATGAGTTCACTATCCAAAATCCAAAAGTAGATCAAATCAAAATCATCTTGTTTGGTTAGCTGTGTCTAGATGAATCCTTCTTTACACATTTAGTCAAATTAGCATCTTGTGGAAAAATTTACTCTAGGACAACATCCAACCTCTTAGAGTTTATGAGTTCACTATCCAAATCAAATCAATCCCAAATCAGATCAAACATCAATCCAAGTCCTAAAGTTTAGTATCCTCTTCAAGGTTTCCTAAGAGTTTCAATCATTCACCAATCATCCATCTTTCATATCTCATCACCATCCTTTTGATCCTTAAAATCTTAGACTTTATTTTTTGTACCTAGAGTTTAGATCAATCCAAAGAATTAGAGGTTCACCTCCCACATTCTTGAAAATGATCCTTATTTTATGGTCCAAACTAGACCTCAACACTAGAAGAACATGGAATATAAACTTGATCCATACATCATGAGAAGTCTAAACCAACCAAACTCTCAAAGCCTCGCAATGCCAATTGATTATCAAAACTTACATTTATACAATCCATACATGGGATCATTATCTCCCGCAAACCTCAATGGTACAACAAATGTGAGTATGCCTAGTCAGAAGACTGGAACACCTTTCCCGATGGTGGATTTAAATCCAAGTCCAAACTTACAGGTCTATCAAATGAACAATCAATGCATGAGCCCTCAAATGAACAATGTCATCCCATCAAATCCCAACATGCCAAATGTGAATGTACCAAGTACAACTTTACAAAACATGAACATTTTGATTCCAAACTTGGTAAAGTTTGGGATGGATATGCTAGCAAAACATACAAATGTAGTTTAAAGTCCAAACATGATGATAACGACTCCATGTATTGATCAAAGTCAAGGTAACACCATACAAAATAAATGTTACCTAAATCAAGTCAATGAGATTCCCAACATCAACAATGTTCAACTTCAACCCATAATGCCAAATCCAAACATCATCCCAATTGAGAACATTTTCCAAAATCAATTTGTCCATGATCCCATGCGAACACCACAAGTGTACATCCCAAATCTACTTGAACAAAAGAAAAATCAAGGGATCAAATTCAAAATCAAGATCAATTTTCACTAGAGAAACTTGCTTCACATGCCAAACTAATTGAATTATTGAGTCAAGAGATATCTTCACTCCAAAATCAATACACTCTTCTATTGGTTAATCCATTTCATCAAAGCATTGAGTTGTGTCCAAAACTGCATCAAGAACAATATCTCCAATGTCAAGAAGTTAGATATCAAGATCATCAACAAACCCAATTACCCCATCTTGAAGATCAATCACCACATTTCAAAGACCAATCACCACATCTGAAAAATGAATCACAAGAAGGTGAATTTAAGACACAAATCTCACAAGGTAACTAGCGAAAATACACACCACTTGGGAGACCAATCGAATCAGTCCTGCAACAATTGGTACAAGAAAATCTCATCAAAATCCCTATTTATGCGAACTATCAAGAACCAGACATAAAACTGCCAGGGTATAATGAGAAGCACCTTTGTGATTATCATAGAATAAAGGGACACAAAACATCAGATTGTGTTCGACTCAAAAAACTCATCCAAGACCTGATTGATCAAAAGATAATCACTATTGGGGACAATGATAGCATTGGAAATCTCTCCACCACAACTGTTGAGAACAAGTATCAAGATCAATCCACCACTAAGCACCTTGAAGCTGTGTCTATCTCATCCAACATTCAAATCAACATATGTCAAGAGTCACTTTTCAATCATGATCGAAATCCACCAACCATCAATGATCCAATCCAAGAAATGTCAAAATCACTTGACCCTATGGTTGAGGATATTCACAATCTCTTTGCCACAATTGTTGAAAACAATGTTCAAGATCTCTCAATTAAGGAGCACATTGAAGATGTTTCTACCCCATCTAATGATCAACTCACCATACATCAAGAGCCAATTTTTAGTGATCTATTTCAAGGAGTGTTAGAATTATTTGATCCTATCAACATAATCCACGATGCCTTATGAGTTAGAGGACATATCTCAAGAATTCATTCCAAAGCATGATCAACATCTTTCACCAAGGTCTAGCAGTGGTCCTTTCCAAGACATGTTGACCCCCTTCGACCTCATGACTATAGATACTGAAGGAATCGTCAACTTGACATTTGATCCAAGTCCACTCAAAGATCGAGAGGATATTGAGTCACTTCCCATTCCTAATAAAGATATCCAAGGAACATTTGAAACTGATCCATGTCAAGAACTTGATCCAAAGCATGTCAAAGGTGATTCCAAAATTATTCAAGATCAAGAATTCGTATCTCCAAGATACTATAATGATTTAATGGACATTATACTATCTATACAGGATGTCATAGATAATGATCATATCGACATAGCACATACTCCTCCATCTACCCATGAGATTATTTCTTTGGATGGACACATAGATGATCTTCATTCAGAACAAGATCCCTTTACTCCTAACATTATTACACAAAAAGAGCAGGTTATCGATTCCTATAGTCAAACTAAGTTGTCAACATCAAGATTAGATATATTCCAAATTCAGACTGAGGACATCATGTATGAAGATATCCAACATTATCCCCTCAAAGAAATAAGTCAGACAGAACAAGACATTTTGGAGTTAGCAGAACAACAAATTGAAATCACGTCATATGCAGTGGTCACTTATCAAAGCATGCTTACTGAATAGGACATCTCAAAATAGGCAGAATCAAGGAACAAAGGTGCTACTACCACCATAATGGGGGTAAGAATGTCTCAAGCAAATGTCAACATAGGGAGCACAAAGAATCTTTCTGATGAAACCGATGCTAATACTACAACCAGTCGTGTCATGAATCTTTATCCACCCATCACCCCATCCACAAATTGGGAACAAATTCAAAGGAAATATTTGAATCAAAGCACAAAGAACGTTATCAAAGCAAAAGAATCCAAGGAGCATAATGGAAAAATAAAATACAAATGGATACCAAAGAATACAAAGAAAGATTATCCCTATCAAACTCCATCAGTCAAAGAAACTATCAGGAAAAATAAAAAAGGGAAAATCATCCATCAAAGATGTCCACAAAAGCAAAAGCAAGATTCCCGAGCAATGTACAAAGTATATCAAGCAGTTGGTCCTAATTCCACATACACTTTCGTATCAACCCATCATTATTCATCTTCCCAATTTTGGAGAGTCAAAGGTTCCAAACTATCAACCAATCCATCTTTTATCCCTAAACACACTCCATCCACACCTCCACACATGATATCCAATTCTCACATTAACCATGTACTGGCAGTGACCCTTCATCATAAGGATTCAGAAGGTACTCTATCGCGATGTACACACACAAACAAAGTTAACTCTGGTATCAACGAAGCAGATCAAGAATCTCAAAAGTTGTATTCAAGTGCACGTATCTTAGCAAAGCAACTTCTTCAAGCGGGCTATTGATGGAACATCATGACAGAAGAATCTACATCGACACCACTAGATGGTTCAACATGAGTTTAAAATCTTTTAGAAAAAACCAAAAAAATAAAAAAAATGTGAATCCAAAAAAAATCAAAAAATCATGAAAAAAGTATACATAAAAATTGTCCTCTAGTGAAAACCACTAGGGCGGCACTTTGGGCAAGACCATGATGAAAACCTGGAAAAAGGGCGTCATGTGTGGAATCAAGCATATACATGCGCCAGTTTAGGTGAAAGTGTCTTATTCCATCCATAATAAATCTAGCATTCCATCCATCTCAGCCATAATAAATCCATAAATCCATGAACCATTTATCCAATCCATTTTCATCCATCTGCAACCATCTTGATCTTGACAAAGTTTGTTGCACACTTTACACTTGCTTACGGTAAACATATTGACTTGGGTCATTTTCATTGATACTATCCTATCCAACATTATTTGATCCGTGAAACACTATCCAAATGAGCATTCCTCCATCCAAACATCTTAACTTATCGTAAGATAATCCTTGGCGTAATTTCCATGCTTACCATATCCATCCATCCATACACCTATCCAAGCATCCATCCATAACATTCCATACATTGCTAGACACTGGAGGAAGATATTTAGATCTCGCTTTAGGAATAAATCTTGATCTATATCCTCCAACTTATATGGTGATCTGAACATTGGAAAACATAAAATCAAATTGATCAAAGCATTTGCGATCTAGAGTCTGAATCACTAGCCCATGGCATAATTCGGCGAGAAGACATTCCTTATAAATATTCATCTTTCATCGAACATCAATCCAAATAGTCACTATCAGTTGTATCTAACACACCCTTCAAACATCACATCAAATCATTCAAATAGATTTTGTTCCAAATCAAGCTTCATCAATCATGATCAATCGAATCCAATCAAAAAGATCATCATCTCAGGATATCCTTGTGTTTCTTAACACTATCCTTGCATTGTTGTGTATCCTCAACAATGTTATCATCAATCCCTCATCGTCTTGGGATATCCATCCTAATCCTTGTGTTGTGTAACACTATCCTTGCATTGTTGTGCATCCTCAACAATGTCATCATCATCAATCCATCAATCCAATCAATCAACCTTAGCTTGGTCTTCAACAAAATCCCAAATAGAGCATTGGTATCATCACACATATCTAGACCCAAATTGTCAAAATTATTCAAAACATATCAAAATCCAAAAACAAGTCAAAATTAGAAAAAACATCAAAAACATGGCATCTGAACTACGTCATCTCTGAGCTTAAATATAGGCAAGGCTAATCTTTGATCAACCCTTGAGACATCAAAATCCACAAACATTCAAAAAAAACAAAAATCCAAAAACATTCATAAAATCCAAAAACATTCAAATAACCCAAAAATACCAAAAACAACCTCAAAACATTTTAAAAAACTCCAAAAACATCCAAATATTTGAAAAATCCATCCGTCTCATCTTGCTTTCACTAGAAATAATCAATCATCCATAATAAATTGATTGTCACCTTCATCCTTTGGTAAAACAAACAAAAACAATCACAACAATCAGCAAAAGCAAGCTTCAATCGTAAAATCAAACTCTTGATCTCATTCGCAAACATGTCAATCGAACTTATATAAAAATCGTATCAATCAACTTATCAAACCATCATCATCCTATACAATGCATGTCCTAGGATATATCGTTCCGACAATGGGCATCATTTTGGATATAACTTGGATTCTTATCCTATCAAAACACATCCCTTTGGTTGAAGGTATGAAGAACATTGACTTGTTTGTGTACTTGATCTTTTCTTTTGATTTATCTTATTGCGTTCATTCCAATGACCTCTTGATGATGTATACTATAAATTATTTAGAGAGAAAGGAATGGGGCAACAATCATTATCTTTTGTTTGCTATGCTTGTTGGACATTCTTTCAATATAACTTGGCGAATACTTGCTTTGTTAGATATGTATAGAGGATGTTTTGGGAAGCTTGTTGACTATGGCATCAATAGGTTATACCTTTCCGTGTTTTGTTCTAAGATATTTGAAACTTCTAAAGTTCATCCTAGCAAGGTTTCTGTATGTCAAGTCTGAACAAGAATACTCCTATTTGCTTGTCGAGTCAAATTCCATCTCACTAGGTGCAACACCATCCTAGTTCTTTATACCTTGATGCATCGTACCTACATGTGTTATCAAACATAAGGTAAGTAACCCTTTTACAATCCCAATCCTTGATAACCAAAACATCATCTATCATCATCATCATCTCTAATAAAGTCTCATCAGATCATGGACTTGTTGGATCCTCTTGTCATCATCTCATTTCTTCTTTCTTCTCTATGTGCTAACATAACATCACCAATGCATCCATTATGCATCCATCTGCATCCACAAACCGTCAGCATACCACATATCATTCATATCATACATAATAGGAAACACTGATCATTTCACATGCATGTTCATCATCATAATATAGATTTGTTAGTCTAAGCATCTCATAAAATCATACATTTGCATAAAACATCTATTGCACAATCATATAGGCATCATCACATCATCCATCTCACATGCATTGCATCATCATTTTAAGTTGTTTAGAGTAATATAGTTTGGTTATTCTAAGCGTATTAAAATCATCTCATTTGTATCATCATCATAACCATCCATTTTGAACCTCTTTATCGTGAGATCGACCCTCAAATCAAATATTTTCACTCGATCTCTCGAGGGGGAAATGTACTAGTGTACTTCTTTCCACTGGGGCATTCGAAAAAATCATAAATTTTTTGAATTTTGATCACAAGTTTATTCTTTGAACCAACGTATCAAGTACATTGCTTCAAAGAGGGGAGAAATGTAGACATAAAAAATTAGCATCGTGCATTTAATCAAATTCACATTAATCCATTCATCAAATAAATTAGGTCGATTTAATTTAATCTCTAAGGATCATCCATTTAAATTGAATAAATTAACTTTATTTAATTTAATCCTATCATCATCCTTTTAATTAAATAAATCAAACCTTTATTTAATTAAATTTGAAATCACCTTTCATCTCCCTTTGATTTAATTTAAATCCCTAAATCTAAGTCAAATGGGTCAAAACCCCTAATCCTCATCTTAATTAATCAAATCCATGATTAGTGCTAATCCTAATCACCCATCACATCCTCTAGCTTTTCCCACTTGCACAAATAAATCAATTTATTGATTTATTAATTCATCATTTTCTTTCAACTTAGCATAAAAAGAGAATATTCTCCAAGTTTGAAATCTCCCCCCAAATTGACATGTACATCCAACAAGACATTTATGAGCTCTTACATGTCTTTTGCAAAGTTCAAACTCAACATTTAACTTTCAAATTCAAATTTCAAATCTCGCCCTCTTTGGCACATTGACCAAAATGTGCTTACTCCTCAACCTCTCACATGTTGACAACTATCTCCTTCCTATTGGTTGGTTTTTAGCCCCACATTCTTCATGTTTGGCATTATTATATCCTTCTTGGTCATAAATAGAGGCCTCCTCTATTGCTTTAATCCTCCACAATCTTAGGCAACTTGATACACATTTATCTTGCACTTCATCTTATCACCATATTGCATCTAATTGATCATCCATAGCATCTTCAAAGTAGTTTCATCATTTAACTTATGAAAAGGGGTTGGGAAAGGGATAATTTTCATATCAAAGTAGCACCAATCCCCCTATGGGATGATGTTTGAGTAGTTTAGGAATAGATTTTATGCTTATGTTGCTTATGATTTTACATTCATTTGATAATGTCATTATCTCCTTTACGTTTGCTCAACAATTTCATGGGGAGGGATTTTATCTAATTTGTTCAAAGTTGAAAGATTTAACTCATGTTATGCCAATCTTTGATCAATATAGATATGGTCTCTCAGAATCACTACTCAAAGATCTGTAAAGGATAAGTGTGGTCTTGGATTTAAAAAAGGTCATATATGAAAAGTTGATATTCCTACCATTAAAGATGATAAGGGATCTATTGAAGACTCTAAAAATACTAAAGATGAAATACAAAAGTTAGATGATGGCTTCATAAAGTTCAACAATCAAAAGAAATGCTTGAAGAGATCTCCTAAATAGATTACTATTTCCAGGTTCTCTCATTTCCTTTTATGGTTATTGGTATTCTTGCAATAATTTTGGGAATAACACTAATGATTGCAAAACTAAGGCAAGAAGGAATGACTATATGGGGAAAAAATATTTTTTGCATCAAAGACATAATCCTATGGTTTCTTATTCCTTTTATGGCTATTGTTATGCATGCAATAAGTTTGGTCATAGGGTTGTTGATTGTAAGACTAAAATAAGGAGAGATGGTTTAGCTCCTCAATATAATATTGTTTGCTATAAATGCAATAAATTTGGGTACAAAGTAAGATTATGAAAAAGTGATTCCATGAAACTACATGTTCAACTATGGACAATGATTTTGGAACCACAAGACTCCCTAACACTTCTAGGGTTTTTCACCTAAAAGGAGAGAGGTACGCCAAAATGGGAAAAGTGCCCACTCAAAAATAATGCAGGTATGGATGAAATATGCATAAATGTAATGTCCTAAATGCAATAAACTGATAAAATCTAATGATTATTAATGAAAAACTAATGAAATGCAAGTTGTTTGAAAACACAATGTTCTAGGCAAAAGGACCTAAGAATGCAAACAAACTATAACATAAATTAAAGAGATTGGAGAGGTGCATATAGAAACCAGAATGTGATTCAGAGAGGCTTTGGAATCCTACAAAATTTATTGTTGAAGCCAATTGGGACACTTACATCGAGCATGGCGACTTAGTCTTGTTTCTAGGAGATTATGTCGTAACAGGTTTCAGCCAAAAGGGTATCTAGAAATGCAATAAACACTTTTCAGGTCTGACAGTGGGACTAATTCACCACTGATGGTGACTTAGTCCACCTTCAACTTTTGATAATTTCAAAGATGCAATATGTAGCTCTTAGTCTCCATTCTGGTTCCTAATAGGTGTCCGGATCTGAATCTACAAAATTCAGTTTGTAGATGATCTTCAAGCTTCTTTTATGACTTTTTTGAATTTGAATGACTTTGATGAAATGATGGCACCTTTTAACACCTTTGTATTTGACATATCTACATACACAACCTACAAAACACACATGCAAAGAAGGGAAAAAAAGTTAAGGGTTAGTGAATAAGGGTTTGTATTGGTCAAACCCTGATTTGGTAATCAAACCCTTGAAAATGAAATGAAATGGAAAGAGAATGATGAATGAACAACATGCAATGCTACAACTCACCAAACCCTTGATGTGGAAATATGAAGATATGCAAATTGATGCTCCAATGAATGTATGCTTGATAATGCCTAGAATGCTTGAGAATGGTTAAGTGAATGAATGGATTACTTGAAAAATGAATGGAGGTGAAAATGAGAGGAAAACCCTTTCTTTATACTTGATTTTACAAAATTTCCTGAAAATAACAAATTACAGGCTGACCTCAAGGTCAAGAGAATAATATCCCACCAAAAATTTAAAATAATTTTTATTTTTGTGCCAAGTGGGACTAATTCGCCCAAAGTAGTGACTTGGTCCCACTAGTGCAATTTTAATGGGTGTCGGGAATTAAAGTGTATTTAATGATGTTTAACGGGATTATTCTCTGAAACACACTTAAGTAGGGTTGGAAAGTGTATGAAGGGGCCATTTAAACATAAGAAAGAGGAAAATTATTGTTGAAAAGCCTAGAAAAGCGTGAAAGTTTGTTACAACTCTGTACAAAACTTTGAATTAAGGCTTGGTAAGTGATAAAAAGGGGCTATTTAGGTTAATTATTATAAAAGGGTCCTAGAAAAGTGTGAAAGTGGGTTACAACACTTCCCAACACTTTTACAAAACATCATAGAATTCTTAATGATTCATAGGGCTTCAAGACCTAATGGGAATGTGTTGACCACATTACAACATTAAATCTAGGCAAAAATAGGCCAAAATCACTAGAAGGGCCCACATAAGCATAAAAATGTCCAAAGATACATTTTTTTGTGACACATTTAGCCCCCACTTTAGTGAGAGGATGAACTTGCCTCAAACTCACACTAAAGTAGCTCAACATGCATATCAAGAGGGATCCAAATGCACCCATGCTGGAAAGAGGGAAAAAAATAATCAAGATCCCATGGCAAACCAAACATTAGCACAAAGGAATGCACATGAGAATTATGAGAAAGAATGAAAAAGAGAAAAGGAGAGAGAATCAAATCAATCTTCAATCATTTTTCCATCATGATGTGGATAAGATCTAGGCTATTTTTCTAGAAAACACATACTCACTCTAAGGCGACGAAACTCATGGTTGTTCACTGGGTGAGAAAGCTCCAAAAAGGTGAGAAACATACACTCATGGTTGGCATGCACTCACACACACGTAGGTGGTTGTGAGGAAAGTCATGCCTCAGAATGGGCTTCCCGCTCAACCATACGAAAGTTAAATCTTCTGATAATTGTAATAAGGTGCCACTAAAGAAAATGATATTTTGAGCTTCACGAGACAAGAAAAACTTCACATGCTTGGAGCTCATGAACAAACATGATGGCACCATAGGCATGTAATTTGTGCTATGCAAGGTGGCTATATAACAAATGCAACATGCAAAATATGTTCAAAGGAGTCTTGCTTAGTTCTACAAGGTCTTAGCTTAGGGAACATTGTGTCTAATATCTCCAAGAGAGGACCAATCAAAGAATATAATATTTGCAACTTAGGTGATGTAGTGTGTCACATCAAGCCACCAAGAGGAATGTAAAATGCTAAGATAGATCATGCTCATGAAGGACATCACACTCAATGTCATCCACAAAGTGACAAACACATCGTATGAAGTAAGAAGGCTGCAATAAGAAATAAGAAAAGGAAAAATGAAAAAGAATAATGTCAATGTATGCCCCCACTTTAAAGGAATTGCTACACACCATCCTGTGAGCAATTACTTTAAAGTAGCAAATGAAAGATGCAAACAAGAAAGAAAGACAGGAGAGCCAACTTGGAAATCCCTATGCCAAGTTATGTGTTTCTGAGTAAGGCTACATCATGCGAAGGAAAGGAAAAGAAAAAGAAAGGAAGGGGTTGTCCCCATAAACACCAAACACATAAGGGATCTATGGATTTGGGGTTAGTATGTCCTTTGTTGCAATGTTTTTTAGAGAGCTTGGAACTATCATCATTCCCAAAATACATAGAACTAGAAGAATGACACAAAGAGAGTGAAAACAAAGAAAAAGAGAGAACCTTTTGGGTCAACATGGAAGAGACATAGGGTGTCTCAACACTTTGCATCATCCCCAAAAGGAAAACACAAGCAAATGAAAAAGAAAAGGCGAAAGAAAAAGGAAAAGCTTTTGGGTCAACATGGAAGAGACATGGAATGTCTCAATTCCTTGCATCATCCCCAAAAGGAAAACACAAGAAGAAGAAAAAAAGAAAAGGAAAAGAAAAAGGCCTTTTGGGTCAACATGAAAGAGACATGAATGTCTCAATGCCTTGCATCATCCTCAAAAGGAAAACACAAGAGAAAGACAAAAAGAAAAGGCAAAGAAAAAGGCCTTTTGGGTCAACATGAAAGAGACATGGAATGTCTCAATGACATGCATCATCCCCAAAAGGAAGACACAAGAAAAAAAACAAAAGAAAAAGGAAAAAATGATGTACGACATAGAGAAGAATGAAGGTACAAATAGATGAATGCCACAAAGAGAGAGAACATAAAACAACACATCACAGGGGAGCACATTATGCACATGAAAACACACAAAATAAAAAAGAAAAAGAAAGTGAAATAGACAAGGAAAATGCGAGTCTACCATCAAGCAAGTCATCCACCTCTTAGTCTTAGTCGGTATAAGTGGACAAGGGTGAATAACATAGCTAAGGGACAATGACAAATGCATTACTAGGACAAGGCTAACAACTTCTTGCCTCCATTGAGTACAAGACAAGAATGAGTCAAGGTAGGTGATGGGAAAGGTCAAGTAATAGTGAGAAGAGAATTTTATACAACTATTACATGATAAGGTGTTGGTAATAGTTTATGGGTTCAGGGGATAGCAATTATTGCCATCGAAATGATACTTGCTTAGTATTTCTTTCAATTGACAACACTCATCACTTCTATGTCCAAGAACATGATGATATGCACAATGTGGAACGTTATCATCTTTAGGATATATCACCAACTTATTCATAGGTGGTAATAGCATGAGTCCTTTGTTTAAAAATATTTGTAATTTCCTTTCACATTTAGGTGGTGGACAAAGAGGAAACTTGAGTTTTTGTAACTTGTAAGGTCTTTTGATTTGCTAGATTCACCATTTTCTCAAATGGAAGGAGGAGGAGGACCCAAAGTGGTCCTTTCATCCTTGTCATTATTATTAGGTAAATTTTTATCATGAGGAAGAAGGAAATTCAGGTTAGGAGGGGAATAAAAGATCACTGTTCCATCATCATGAAGTCTCCAATATTCTATAGGAGGCTTGCTATTATGAAAGGGATCTTGATAACCTAATCCTATTTTGTTTTCTTCTTTTGGATTTTGCTCTAAGAGTTGGTGAATGTCATGTTTAGTTGTTGTGTCACATCCTTGTTTGCTCAAGATAGTAAAACCTTTGTACCATAGGTTTCTTCAAGGTTGATTGGAGTATTGGTGACTTTGTTATGATAAAATGGTTGAGGGGTTGCTTGTTTAAAAGAACCAGGTTCACTTAATGGAGGGAACTTAGGTCCTTAATTTGTTTCAGGATGTAAGTAACCAAACATATCAGGAGGTGGTACTATAGGAAGGTCATGTTGTTTCATGGATGGATAAAAGGATGCATTAGCTTCAAGGTTGTCAAGGCATTCATTTAGGAACTTATTCATGCTTTCATCATCTTCTCCAATGATGTCAACATCGCGAGGAGGAAATTCATGAGGAGTTGAAGGAGCATGAGGAAGTTCAATGTCATTAGGATTAGTTCCAAAGGCATAGCTTGACATGTCAACTAAGGATTTTAATGACATCCAAAGCTTATTAAAACACATAGCCATGATGCAAAGGAATGAAATGAAATTATTTGCAAGAAATTGAATAAAACAACAAATCTGGAAATAGTGATGAAAATGTAACAATAGAAATCAGAAATGTAAAGAATGATCTGAAAATGACATAGATTATAGTGCAGAATGTGCAAGTGGACTAAGTCGCCTAGTGTGGTGAATTAGTCTAGGTAGTATTTTTTTGAGAATTTTCAAAAAATTAAAATGGATTTTTATGTTTTTTAGGTTTGTAGATGTAGATACAGTATCAAAATGCAATATTTTGTTGATTTTCAATGAAATGTAATGCAATAATGCAAGCTATATGATCTTTTCACTAATGCAATTTTTAAAACACTAGGATGTAATTTAAAAAATGAAAAACATAATACAATACCAAGGAAAGCTATTCCTATCATGTAAATTCACTTGAAATCAAAAGTAAAATGTTCTAAAGTCAGGTTCACCAGAATGTGGACAATGATTTTGGCACCACAAGACTCCCTAACACTTATAGGGTTTTTCACCTAAAAGGAGAGAGGTACACCAAAATGGGCAATGTCCCCACTCAAAAATAATGCAAGTATGCATGAAATATGCCTAAATGTAATGTCCTAAATGCAATAAATTGATAAAAGCTATTGATTCTGAATGCAAAACTAATGAAATGCAAGTTGTTTGAAAACACAATGTTGTATGCAAAATGACTTAACAAAGAAAAAAAACTATGAAAAACTTTAAAGAGATTGAAGAGGTGTAGTTGTAAACTAGAATGTGACATAGAGAGGCTTTGGAATCCCATAATTTTTTGTTGAAGCCAACTAGGACACTTATGCCAAGCTAGGTGACTTAGTCCTATTTTAGGGACATTATGTCAAAACATGTTTCAGCCAAAAGGGTATCCATAAATTCATAAAGCACTTTTTCAGGCTTGGTAGTGGGACTAATTCACCACTGATAGTGACTTAGTCAACCTTCAACTTTCAAGAATTTCAAAGATGTAATCTATAGCTCTCATTCTACACTCTGGTTCCTGACAGGTGTCCAGATCTGAATTTGCAAAATTTGGTTTATAGATGATCTCCAAGCTTCTTTTAGGGATTTGTTGACTTTGAATGACTTTGATGAAATGATGACACCTTTAAACACCTTTCTCTTTGACAAATATGCATACAAGACTCGTAAAACACACATGCAAAGAGGGGAGAGAGGGTTAAGGGTTAGTGAATGGGGGTTTGTGTTGGTCAAACCTCAATTTGGTATCAAACCCTTGAAAATGAAATGAAATGGAAAGAGAATGATGAAGGAACAACATGCAATGCTATAACTCACCAAAACCTTGATGCAAAAATCTAAAGATATGCAAATAGATGCTCCAATGAATGTATGCTTGATAATGCCTAGAATGCTTGAGATTCATTAAGTGAATGAATGGATTGCTTGAAAAATGAATGGGGTGAAAATGAGAGGAAAACCCTTTATTTATACTTGATTTTCAAAAAAGTCTCAAAAATAACACATCACAGGCCAACCTCAAAGTCAAGAGAATAATATCCTACCAGAAATTTAAAATAATTTGATTTTTGTGCTAAGTGGGACTAAGTTGCCCAAAGCGGTGACTTGGTCTGACTAGGGAAATTTTAATGGGTGTCAGGAATTAAAGTGTATTTAATGATGTTTAACATGATTATTTTCCAAAACACACTTAAGTAGGGACAAAAAGTGTATTAAGGGGCCATCTAAACATAAGAAAGGGGCAAATTATTGATAACGAGCCTACAAAATCATGCAAGTTTGTTACAATTTTTTAGGTGAATTATAATAAAAGGGTCCTAGAAAAGTGTGAAAGTGAATTACAACACTTCACAACACTTTTACAAGACATCATAGAATTCTTAATGATTAACAAGGGTCCAAGACCTAAGGTGAATGTGTTGACCACATTACAACATTAAATCTAGGCAAAACTAGGCCAAAATCAATAGGAGGGACCAAATGAGCATAAAAATGTCCAAAGATACATTTTTTTGCGACACATTAGCAAAAGAAGATAAAGGAGAAGAGAGATGCCACAAAATTTTGGAGAAAGAAACAAAGGGAAAATAATGAAGTGAAGAATGCAACTATTCTTGTGCATTGTGCACATGATCTTATGATTGATTGAGATAAAACATTTACAGTCAGAGGGAGCTATCATCCAAAATGTCTCTTAGCCCCCTAAAGAGAATAAGATGTTGATCATTACAATAGGAAAATAAATCTGAAATAAGATGGACTAAATAATTTGTTTGATAAGTAAGATGAAATCTATAGATCAATTGTTTGAAGCAAAAAAAATATTTGCAAAGGATTGGAGAATGATTGTGCTTCTCTATGAGGAAACGAAGCTCTTCAGTAGCTATTTACCTAACAAGGACAAGATGCATTAATTGTGGAAAGTTAGGGTAGATGGAAATTAATTATACTTCAATTTGTACAATTTTGGCTCATTTTAATCAAAAGTGTTTGCATCCTGAGTAAGAAGAGAAGAAAGAATTCAAAGAAATCTTGTGATTTGAAGTGGAATTGTTTTTTCTCATGAGTGGCCCTATTTGGCCTCTATGACCATTTTGTAAATGAGTACGGGCCCTTCGTAACTTTAATCTAATCAAAACCTTTAATATGTATATTAAATTTGGGTATCGATCACTAAATTTTAACTTATTTTAAACTTAGAATTTTAGTAAATTACATGTTAGAAGAAGTAATATTTTCTAATCAATTCAATCCCTTAAAAATAGAAATAATTCTTGAATAATAATTGTTAGTTTGATTATGTCAAGTAATAAATTATGGTAAGCCTCAAGCCTCCAAACAATTTTTAAGCATATGGAAAGCTTGGTAACATGTTTCTCCTCTTCTTGAATGGAAAGGAAAAGGTCTTAGGAATGGCATGAGTTTCTTTGCTTCATCTATTTGGTGGAATAAATTGATATGCTTTCATGAGAAACCTTTAGTGACTACCTCTCAACTAGATAGCAAGATCTTATTCAAAAAGGACATCAAGGAATTAAGGGACATTTGGGAGTTCAAAACTCTAACTTGGAAAAGTGACATGCAACTCAAGAAAGACTTCAAGATATCTAATACTATTATCAATGACATTCACAAGGTGCAAGATGTTCCTTTAGAGCTGTAATTAAATTTGTCTACTCCTATTTCTCACAGTTTTTTCAAGGATTGGAGGTGGTTTCCAAGCTATAATATTAAAAATTTCCCTCTAAAACTTATTTACCTTAATATTCTTTCTCCAATTCAAATTCATCTTAGATTAAATCTAGAATGGAATCTATGTTGGTCTGAGTCCAAATGGTTTAGCTTGAGCACTGGGTAAAAGTACAAAGGTTTGTCACACTTTTATAAAGGAACCAACTAACACTAATCTGACTTTTAAACTTGAATCACTAAAAAGTGATATATATGTTTTGAATTTTAAAATGATGTAAACTAATAAAATATTTGTTTTTTAGAATATTTTGTGTTTGTATTTTTTTTGAAAAAATTAAAAAATTATTTGAATATTTTTTTTAATAAATTAACACTATAATTTAGTTGTTGATAAAATGTTGAAAAATGAAGTTACATGAGACATCAATCTTTATATATAGTAAATTTTATTGTTTTTCCTTCAATTTTTTTGGGTGTATTTATAACTTGAAACTTTAGGGCATGGATATATTTATTTCCAATTTTGATAAATATGTATTTTTTTAACAAATATTAAAATGCATGTGTATTAAAACTTAGCTGTTTCTACTCGACGTCAAATTTCATATTAATTATTTATCTAAAAATAAATAAAAAATTATACCATCTTGATATTGTTTCTTCTGTCTAGGGAATCGTATTTTTTTCAATTTTTTCTAATAAGTTTTACTATTTTTCCTTGACATGGTAACCAACCTAATGTTTTGTGTTGATAACCTATATTTAGTAAAAATAAAAAGGAAAATATAAATAATAATTAAACTATTAAAATATATACACTTTTGAAAACTAAACTTATGGATCTATAAAAGGGTATTTTTATATTTAAAAAAAATATTTTTACATGGGTAGAAGTTGTTGAAATATCAAGTTTTTCAAATATATATATATATTTGTAAATTGGACTCAAATCAGTGCTAAATATGCATTTAGCCAACAATTTTTGTTGGAAAAGATGTGGACATATATAACTTAGCTAGAATGAATCTTACAAGATCATATGTTTGACCAAAATTAATTTTTAGTTAAAAATACTTAAATTCACTTGTGCTGATAAGTTGGCCAAAAGTGTGACACAACTTTGTGCTGATACCCCACTGCATTTTGGAAATCAAAAAGTTGAGGACAACGCTCAATTTTTAGCATGGAAGATTATTCATTACAAAATTGTTGTGGGAGAACATCACCTTTCTACCTAATCAATCCACCAAATGTCTTTTTTGTCACAAGCTAGAAATAATCAAAGATGGTTTTCGGTCATGTAAACATACACAATTAATTTGTCAAAAAATTATGACTCTTATTCACGACATGCTTAACCGAAATGAAAATGGAAATCAACTCTTTTAGGGTTGCATTGTTCTCAGAATATAGTTTCATAATCTTTTTGTCCATGTATCCTTCAATATATTTGGTTTCTTATATGTAAAACTACTTTTTCTAATTCTTTTCCTCCCATAGAAGTGATTATGCATGGTTTATTCTCTAATATTATTTTGCAACTGTCAACTCTCACTAAAGAGTGAAGGAGAAGCACAGTAACATCTCAGAGCTTCAAACCTAGCTATCTAAAGTTTAGTCTTTGCTAGCAATGATTGCTAAAAAGCATAATAGAGCTCTACTCCCAATGTTTAATATCATTACAATAGATCATGTGCTACTCACTCTTGGAAAAAGTTGATTCTCTTGCTAATTGTACTTTTCCCTTAAGTTTTTTTTTCAGCTATCTTAGCTGATATATTTTCTAGCATCATGCTTCTTTGTATTATTGTCTCTTTCAGTCATTTTGGTTTGGATGTGCCTCCTCCAGACATTTATACTCTTAGAAATTCTTTTTTGTTATTAATTAATGCATTTTTTCCAATAAAAAAGTAATCAATTATTGGAATGGAAAAACAACAATTTGATGAATTTTCGAAAGTCTAAGTAAAGGGATGAAATTCAAACAATTTCGAAAGAACAATGACATGACATTTGAATTATGAGGCTTGAGAGAATCATTTGAGCTCCACACATAAGAAATTGGATGCAATAAATACCCTGTAAAAGATGCCTTAGATATAATTTAGTATTGATTTTTTTTTCCTATATTGATCTACTATCTTTAATTATTTTTTCTATTATTTTTTACTTGATATTCTTTGCTTCTGATAAAATAATATTTTATAAATACTTATCTTTCGAAACTTTGAAAATAATTTTGAATTTTTTTATACTTTTATTAATAACATAAAAATTGGCATCTTAATTTTGTAATATATTTTATTAATTTAAAAAAGAAAGCAATGTGATGACAATGACTGAAAGTTTAGTCGGTCAAGGATAACAAGCATGGGTTTATTTGGTTATTATTATTTTTATTTTTATGTCGCGACTATGAAAAGGATAAGGAAGCTCGTCAACTAACGTTAGTGTTGAGAAACAGTGGAATATGCTTCGTAGAATATCATACAAACTAATACCGACAAGCGTAGGATTAATTTTATCGTTATTAGTGTGGGAGGTGCCTTTCCTAATGGATTTTGTTAGATATTGTGCCTCTTTCTAAAATTGTGGTGAAGCTCCCCCACATTTTTATTTTTTAAAATTGGATAGAGATGAGGCCTTTGTCAATGCAATTCGTTTTCACAACGGGAACAAAACATACTAATTTGAGAGGAGGGTTGAAAGCTTACAAGTAATTTAAAAAAAATATATTAAATTAACTTCAATTAAAGTTTTAAATAAATAAGAGTCGAGTTCAATGAATATGATTGAAATAAATTAAATAGGAATAGGTATTGAAATTGAAATATAAAGAGGATTTGTATATTGTGTAAATTAAAGTTTAGTTGATAAAAGGTTAATAAATTTAATTTTTAAATTAGATTAGGATTAATGAATTGGGATGTCAAAATCTTTTGAAATCAAGTATATGGGATTGTTTCACATCGGCATAGATGCATTTCAAAAAAATGATCTTATTTAAAATTTATGTTCTTGTTTTTTTTGTAAAATTACATTTTTAGTACTTGCAAGGAGTGTTTGATTAGTACTATCTAATAATCATTAGAAAACATCATATAGTAGCAATCCTATTCTATTATTTCAAAATATATATTTTTTGTATTCCAAAATTGAAAATTTAAGGATTTGGTTGTTATCCACTAACATGGGTGCCAAATTGTTAATTTTATGCATCTATTGTTGTCTTTAAGTACATCATCCTAGGAGGAGAGGTTTGTTATGAGATTGCATTGAGACTCCACAATACATCTATCTATTCATCTCTAAAAAATGTGTAGGTATAATAAGTACAATTCAGTTCTCTCATACATCAACAAAAGATCAATTATATTGCTCTTCAATTGTCATCTATTGATAAGAAAATATTTCAAAATATATTATAGAATCAATTACACTTCGAAACATAACTTGATCAACTATAAATTAGTGATTAAGTGATATTGATTACCATTAGACTTCAACATGCATTATCACCCTTATTTGTCGTTTATCATTATTGATAATTCAATCATTGGTCTTGAACAAGGTATAAGGAAGTCTAGATCCTTAGTCACTTCTTACCAAACTCCTCAATGCTCTTTTGTACCATCCATATTTCCCTTATATTAGATAGTATAAGATAAATACTCACTACTGGTACCAAAGATAGTTTTAAAAAGAACAAGAATAGGAATTTTACACAAGAAAACACATATTTTGAAAATGATCTTAATTCTGAAATTCATCTATAATAGTACAAATCAATCATAAAAATATAATTTCTAAATATTTTATCATTTCAACTCTCCAATCCTAATTTAATTCCAAAATTCACATCTATTAGCTTCATATCACTCAACTAGATTTCACATAAAAAATATATATAAAAACTTAACTCTCTTTTAATTAATTAATTTTAATTATATTTATTTACCTTATTTATGAAATTGAATATTTAAAATTTAAACTATTCTTACCCATAATTTTTTTAATTTCTTTTATTACTCATCAACTTTCAATTCTCATCTCAAATTAGTGTTTAATAAATTTGTTCAGAAACAATTTGAATAATGTTAGGTATCTTGTGAAGGCATCTAAATAGAATATGAGTGATAATAGACAAAAATCTAACAAAATTCCATTAAATCTAACAAAATCCATTAATAAGACATGTACAATACTAACAAGTGACGCAAGCATTGAGTTCCTGTCAAGAGGTAAAAAGCATCTAGCTATGAGTGAGAAAAAGTAATTAGATAGAAGATAGGAATATAAATGTATTAAAATCAGGTAGGAAAGTTTTAAATAATTTGCAATGGTGCATTAATGTGTGGAATGTTTAGGGTCCATGGGGAACGTGGTCCATAAAGAGATTTGAACAGTTGACATGTGTCAATGGATGCATGCAAAATTGATTTTTTTGGTACCATGTATACGTGGATTTTTTTTTATAGATATACCAATGAATACTTGAATTTTTATGAGTCTGTATACATTTGGAACAAGAAACATCCTTTATGATCTTATTCAGGAAGAAAAAATGTATTCTTGATATGTTTAAATTATTAAATGCAAGCAATCTTAAATGTTTGTAATAATGCTTGTGTTACCTGTGTATACATGCATGCATGTATACATGTATCCACGAACACAAAATGCATAGAAGAGTGAAAAGTATCCTCGGCATCTGAAGAAGTTTCAAAGCATGAGGAGACTCAAGTTGCATTTGTAGTATTAAATGAAAGAAAATAGGAGAAATAAATTACTTATGAACAATGCATAATTTTTTTTTTTAAATTTAATAAACCTTTTGGCCCATAAATTCATTAGTCATTTCAATTCCAAGAAAGTTTTGAGGTAGGAATATTTCTTAAACATCAAATATCATTTGCAAGAATTTACAAAAACATGTGAGCAGACACTAAAAAATATTGCATTCTTTACATGTGTCCGCATTATTACATATAGACACATATCTATATGCATGTGCAAATAGAGTTTACTATACCTCTTTTTTTTGCTTGTATGTCTATTTGTAAATAAAATTATGTTTAGTGTGCTAGTGTAAAGTCTATTTGTAAATTTTTCTAAGATCAATTAATCTTTTTTTTAATGTAATATGAAAGTTAGTTCTATATAAAGCTATTGGTTGTATTAGAAATAAGATTTTAATCTTGCTTATGTAATATGAAAACATATTTTTGTGTATAGTGTAAGGTTTATTTGTAAACTTTACTAAGATCAATTAATCTTTTTTTTAATGTAATATGAAAGTTAGTTCTATACAAAGCTATTGATTGTATTAGAAATAAGGTTTTAATGTTGCTTATGTAGTATGAAAACATATTTTTGTGTATAGAACAATGTAATTATATCACAATAAATTCTTAGATGAATCACTAGAAAGCTATTGATTTTATTATAAATAAGATTTTAATCTTGTTTATGTAATACGAATAGATATCTTTGTGTATATATATTAAACATAAAATCATTTGCAAAGATATAAAGAACCTTATAACGTAAGATAAAATGTAGCCACACTTAAATAATTCATATGTTTATAGCACTTTGCATTAAAATTTAATGAGAGAAAAATTTGTAACAATGCTTAAGGCATGTATGTATACATGTATGCATGTATACATGTATCAATGTGCACATAAAGCACACAAGAGTGGAAAGCATCCCCAACATTTGAATGAGTCTGAAAGGGCGATGAGAGTAAACTTGCATTTGTAGTACTAAATGAAAGAAAATAGGAGAAACAAACTACTTATTAGCAATGTATATATTGAATGGAAGCATAAAAATATGGATCCATGTAAACATGTATACATGCATAGATGTGTACATGAGTCCACGTAATTTGGTATGTAAACAAGAATCTATATATGCCTGCGTGGATAAAGTTAGAAATGTCAGAAACAATTTGCATTTGCAGTATTAAATGAAAGGAAACAGGAAAGGTTAATTATTTATTAGCAATGCATATATCGAAGGAATGCATAAATATATGGATGAATGCAAAGATCTATGTATGGAGCCACGTGTACATGAGCCCATGTAATTTGGTATGTAAACAAGAAACTACATATTCCTGTGTGCATAAAGTTAGAAATGTCAGAAACAATTTGCATTTGAAAGATATACAAAAAACATTTATGATCGAAACAAAAGAATAATACATTATTGTTTTTTGAACAAGTGTATAAAGGATATCTAATGATGCATTTGAATGCATGTATACATGGAAATATTTGTTAAATCTAATGATACATTTTAGTCTTCTAGAAACTGTGATACGTGCTCTTAGGTATATGTAATAAACAAGATTTAGAAAAAACATTTTGAAAAGAACTCTTGAATACAACTAGATGTTATGATAGTAATGTTGAAAGCCCTCAGTGTTTAATTGCATAACCTTGATATTTTCTTCATTTTTTCCTCTGTCTAGTATGGTGTGAATTTTGTTGTGATGGATGAAGGTATATTTGAGCTATAGATAGAGAAAGCTATATAAGGGTAATAAAGAAGACTGAGCTATGCAAGTGCAACAAAGAGAGGGAATTGAGAGAATGATGAGATGCAAGTAAGGTATATGAATGCGTTATGAAAAGTATTTGATATGGGAGGCAAAGATGTGCGACCCTAGAAATGAGAATGAATGGAATGTAAATGGTAGGAATTTATCATTTTTGAGTTACATGCTTAAAATTAAATGCGAGAAATAAAAAATTGAATGAGGGAACTGGATTGAATGAAAAAAGGAATGCAACAGATTGGTGTGATGGAAAGAAAGCATATAAATGGATTTTGAAATGTATTTGATTTGAGAAGAAAGGACATGGAAGGGTGGAAATGGAAATGAATGGAATGAATAGGGTATGAAGTGATCATTTCTTCAAACATAGGGTGGAAGAATGTCTAGTTTGTTATTGGTTATGCTTTTTAAAATCATCATAGGGCTGAGTGTTTCAATACAAACACAGAAAAAAGACTCATGTCCCATTTCTCACTCTCCTTTGTACTGAACAAGGTGCCGAGATCCTTGAGGTTCCTCGAAATGCGACAAGAGAAGAATAGATATAAAAATATAATGATATTTAAGGATATTACCTTAGAATTTATATTGCAATAACTTGAATATGACCTTGAAAAATATTTAAAAACTAAAAAAATATTTAACAAATTACAGAGATATATATTTCCTAAAATGAACTCTAAAATAACATATATGATTTTTTCTTGTCTTCATAGTGAGAATATTATTCTGTAATACCACTTGTAATGAAACAAATTGCACAATAAAACAATACAGTAAGAAAAATACTACAAATACTTGATAACAGTAAGTCACTTTCAAGAGACAACCTCTAAAAGTTTCCAAGAAGAACACAATTCAGAATATGATGATAAGAAACTGTCTTAGAAATCAGCCAAGCTAATGTATATTTAAAATATGTAAATATATGTACATTTTGTTTTTGAGCAGCCAACATGTTATATGTAACCATTGGAATGATTAGACTGTCTGTAGTACAAATGCAAATAGATACATCAAGACGAATCAACATTACCAAAAAGTTGTAAAAAAACAAAAAATGAAAACAATTAATATGGAAGGCCATGAAACCAAAAAAATGTAAACGCTGATGCGTTATAAAACAATAAATGCATGAACAGAGAAAAAGGTAGAGCTATTCATAGATATATGCATGGATGCATTGAGAGACACATGTATACATAGAAAACAGAATAACATGGACAGATTGAGAAATGAATACATGTATACATGGATCCATGCATATTTGCATATAGCTACAAATGCATATGTCTATCTTTGTGCAAATGAAAATTTGTATTGTGCTATGATAAATTCTCTAGTGCATTAGGTACTTTAAAGCGCAATTTTTTGGATGTTGCTCTTGTTCCAGGTCTGATTCTTTTCGCGGGTTATAACTATTTACTGTTGTATTAGTTTCCCATTTTTTCTTCTACAAATGAATGAATATGTAAACAAATAATCATATATAATAGTTTTCCTTTGATGAGTTTTGTCAAACAGTTCACCTATTTTCTGTATGCTCCCATTGTTTGCATTTATGCCTATGGGGACAATAATCACGGTTTTTAACAAAATCCCTCTATGCTTTATGCTTTGATGACAACGGAAAAGCTCAAAGAAACACACTGTCAACTTATTCTTTGAAAGCATAGCTGAAGGTACATAATTCATTGATGCAAAATTACTGAATGGCATCTGACTAAAGAGGAGGCCGTTTGGATTTCTAATTGGTCTTTGAATATATAACAATTAAAGGAGAGAAATAAGTATAATTATCCTTGGGCACATTTCACATTAACGGGCTACTTGATACATGTATCCATAGATACATGGATGTGGACATCTATCATGGTATCCATAGATGCGTAGATACATGTATCTATGAATATAAGTATCCATAGATACATCGATACATATATGGATAGATGCCTGTATACATATGCACATAGAAGCATAGATACATATATGCATGAATGCATCTATAGGTAGAAGAATACATAGAAACATAGTTGCATGGATAGATAGTATCTATGAATAGATGTATCCATAGATACATCGACACATATATGGATAGATGCATGTATACATATGCACATAGAAGCACATATACACATATGCATGGATGCATCTATAGGTAGAAGAATACATAGAAACATAGTTGCATCGATAGATAGATGGATGCATAGTTGGATACATAAATGCTTAAATATGCATGTATGGAAATATTCATGAATTGCATATGAAGTTGCATAGATACACATATCCATGGGTGCATGTATACATAGATGCATGTATTGTAGTACACATGGATGCATGTATATGTGTATCTCTGGGCAAGATGCATGGATGCATGTAAATAGAAGAATTTTGTCAAATGCCATAGCTATGGTCCTCATAGGCACATATGCAAAAAATGAAAGCATACAAAAGGCAAGTGAAGTGTTTGACAAAACTCATGGAATAAATGTGGATGCATGAAATGTTGTTCGAAAGGGACTATGTAAAAACCCTTTTGTCTATTTTGTTGACTGCATTGGAGCCCTGTAAAGACTATACATCTTCAATTGCTATAGAGTTGTGCCATAGAGAGAGCTTTAGAACCAATGTGTTAGTAACCTGTGCTGTAATGACAAGTTTGGAACAATGTAAACTAAAATTTGCAATTGTAGCAAATTTTTCAAGAAAAGAGTACAAGGTGAGTTTCTAGAATGAACCTTTTTCTTTGTTCACAATTGTGAAATGCAAGTAGGGTTTCATAGTGCTTTAAGGCATTCTTATAGTTTGATTATAAATTGATATTTTAAACTACTTTTAGTATTATCTATTCAAATTTCTTGTTGAAATGAGAAGGTTTCATTTGTGTTTGATAGGAATTATGTAGAAACTCTCTTGTCCATTTTACTTCATGCATGCGAGCCCTATAAATTTTGTATATTTTTGATTACTGCAAAGTGGTCCCATAGAGAGAGCTTTGGAACCAAAATTATGTCAACATGTGCAATAATAAGAGTTTTCTCCTTGAACCTTGTTATATATTCAAAGACTAACTAGCAATCCAAACAACATCTCCTTTAGTCAGATGCCATTCAACGCATTGAGTTTGTATCAATGAATTATGTACCTTTAGCCACTAGTTTTAATCAAAGTATGCATATGGATTCAAAATCAAAAGCTCTTTCCTGTGAACCCTTTTTTAATTTTCCTATGCATTTGCTAGGAATGCTTTTTAACTGGGAGCATTGGCCAATCACACTTCAACATATAACATATTTCTTCTTTTTTTGTATAGTTTGAATTTGGAGAGCTAATTTTAATATTGGAAGATTAGCATTTATCTATATTTCTATTTGTCTGAGTGGCTTTATAAATCATTTTTGTTTTAAAAATTCAAGAAAATGTGAATGCATAAAATGATTAAATAAATTTAAGCAAAGGCATAGTGTAAAAGTTGGCAGCTAGAGGTACGCAATCCATGAATGTAGATTTAATGCATTAAAATATCAGGAAAATGCGAGTGCAATGCATGAATGCAAATTAAATGTGCATTAAAAGGAATCTGGCTAGAGGTGAATGCGCTGGAATGGCTTGATGGCCACGCGTGGGCAGGGTACTTTGGTCATTTAATATAGAGATAAGCCACTTGTTATGCATTCGTATTACTTTCTGTGTGTTGTTTTTGTGTTCTATAAGCCTGTCTTATGTAAACCTAAAGTCTGCAATTGCTTTGAGCTTTTTTAGCTATGATGAAAGCATAAAGAATAAAGGAATTTTGTGAACTGTAATAGTTAATGTGCTCATAGGCACATATGCAAAATATGGAAGCATACACAAGGGAAGCGAATTGTTCAGAAAATTTGTTCAAAGAAATGTGGTCCCATGGAATGCAATAAGTGTTCATAATGGACACTTTGGTTTTTACATGTTAACTCTGTCACATAATGCAATTTGACATGAAGAATGTTGAAGCCATGACATGAACAATACAACTATTTAACACTGAACTCTATGCCTGTAATAATTATTGCAAAAGCTCTAAATGCCATAGATGAAATAATATGAATAAAATTTTAGTTTCTGCTTTTCTTGAAATGCAATGAAAAAACTACTATAAAGGCATAACACAAGGTTGTGTAACATATTGCCACTCATGTTTCTAATTTCTTTGGACATGAATGCTTTACACATTTGATTGCAATAGTAACATGTCTACGAAAATGGAACAATAAAGATCATAAATAAGTAGTTTTAAGTCTGAGTATATATGTAGCTTGAAACATATAAGCTCGAGTTGGAATTTATGAAAACAACTGTTGTCTACAGTGAAAGAGCTAATTAGTGTTCCTATATGCAATATCCATAGAACATAATAAATTGCTACAAGGCTAGAGTGGCATATCCATAAATGCATGGATGCATGTATAAGCAATTGCATACAGGCATACGTAGAAGCCTAGATGACTACATGCATACATGAAAATGTGCATATGTGCACATGGACATAGAGGCATATATACATGTAAATATGCATATATGCAGTGAAAGCAACAAATGGATTTCTCTATACAGGGATGTACTTTATACATTAGAATTCGTGATGGAAAAGTTACTATAAAGTAGAATGCATAAAAGCAGTGTTGAGACTTGGTTGCATTAATAGCATAAAATGAAAAAAGCCAAAGGAAAATAACTATTTATTGCCTCAAGTAACTTGTTTATGGGTCTGGAGTGTGCAACCATAACAACTTCTACTCAGTGACCATAAACTATTGAAAACATAACAAACAAAGAACAAATATTGGAAAAGCTAGAAACAACAGAATGCAAAAAGAAACATTTAAACTATATAGTTTAAATGGCATTATGCATGGAAGGCTAATAATTATTGAACATATATGTCGGATGTACATAGACAACCATTGTCTTCATAGGTGCAAAAACAAAATTAGATTTTCAGATGTCCATATTCGAGAAGACTTTAACATAGTAACCAATAAAAGTGTCTAAATGTATAATAGCAATAGACTATTTTAAAACCAAATATGTCTTTAACATGTCAAAACCAGTGAAATGTCTTAGACCATGGAAAGGCGAAAAAGTTAAAGTCTAAACAACGTAAATCTGTACTCCTGTATTCCTAGTTTCCTGTAAAGCCAAGAAAATGCTATGTATTAGAAACATAGTTTGTATGGATGGTGATTTGAGGCACTGGTTCACAAGAGAAAAAGATTACATATGAATGACTTTTTTACCTTTTGGTGATGTTTCCTGTCTATTTGCCAATGCAAATGGCTTCAACAATGACATTGTTTTGGTCAAGGCTAAAATGTCCTTCAGCGCTGAAGTCCCGTAGGATGAATATCACTGCTGACTTGTCCTTGATATAGTCTTCATAGCTGAGGTTTTGCAGTTTGGGCAATAGACGGTGCATGGTGACCTGGTCAATTGAAGAATGAATTGTTTGATTGTCATAAGTTGTAATGATAGTTTTAAGTTGCAAACATAATGTATAATTGACTTGTTGGTTGCACTATTTGCAGTGGGCAGTTTTTTCTTGGAGTGTGCCATAGCCAGTGAATTTGCATTTGCATTTTGGACATCATGCATGAAATGGATTGGAAAATGCATTTGCTACTTTTAGAGTACTAGAAACCTATAGAATATGGTTCTAAATTGTTAGAGGAGACAAAAAATATAGGTTTAGATGCGATAGTTCAAAAAAAAAATGAATGTCATTACCTTAAAAGTTGAGTGTAGCAGGTTGGTGAGTTTTTCCAAGCTTCTTTTGTCATTCAAGTTACAGATAAATGTTGACCGACATGTGTGAAACGTGTTCTTTTGATCTGTTTTTCTTACAATATTCTTGAAAAGCATTGCAGGTGTTTTATTTGTATGCAACTAGTCTTCGATTGCAAAGTATTGTTGCTCATATGTTGACCATAATAGCACCTACGATTCAATGAGAGAATTAGATTTTGTTACGGAAATTGTTATAGAGACCACTATGGAACGAGAAAAAGGTTGACACTGAAAGAACATGGAAATTTTTTGTAGAGTGAAATACCTGTGCTCTATCTATGTCACTGTGGCCATCTTTGATGTCAACTACAAATTGGGTATCCATTTTCTTGGCACCAACTACTAGCGCAACTATTGTGCCAGCTGGGTACTCATTTATAGTTGTTAGCAGCTGGTTGATAGTCATACTTGGAATAAATTTGTACTCTTGATAGAGGTGTGGGATGTTTTCAGTGGTGCTTATGTCTGTTAGAATCAAAATGCAATCACAGTCACCTCTGTCATAATTTTTCCTAGGTGCAAATTGGAAATCTGAGATTGAGATAGCTAACCCCGGGACTATTTTAGGCTCATGTTTATATACAAGGTTTCCACTAACATTTAACATGATTGTCATTTCTGCTTTGTGATCTGTTAAATCAGCACGCAACATTTCTCGTGTTTTGTTGGCCTTATCTAATGTTGCTTTGTAGACAACAACCACATAACCTTGGAAGGTGTCTCCAACTCTTTTTGCATTTAGCTGTTCGATTGAAACAATCTTAGGTTTCTTGACTCTTGTCCTACAACGAACAAGGATAATGTCAATTGAATGTTAATTTAATACTAGCAAGCTAGGCAAATGGCTGTACAATGAAGAACCAAGCACTTTACCATTGTGCTGAGTCTTCCTGTGCAATTTGTACTTGTTTTTCCTATCTTTTTGATACATCTTTTGGCGCTTGCAAAGAATTGGAACAATTTTATTTGAATATTTGTGATTTGGCTGAATGAGTATGAAGGAATAATACTATGAGTGCTTTACCGTTGTGCTGGTTCTTCTTGTGTGGTTTGTATTTGCTTTGACTGTCTTTTAGTTTCATCCATAGATCTCCTACAAATAATGGATATAGGATTGAAAAAGGCATTGCAAAGCATAAAAGTGATATAAGGCTATAAGTTCTATAAAGTTCAATTTGTCTGCTGGGCAATATGCAATTTTAGGAAAATTGGATTGTGATCAGTCCAATATGCTTCTGATTCATAGATAAAGCATATATTTGTAGTCGTGTTGGACCAAATGTGGTTAATGACTGACTTGCCCATGCTGTGTTGTTGGTCCAACACAAATTGTATATTGTTCTGCTGCATATAACTATGAAGTATTTTTTTGCTTCTGCTTTTAGAAAACATGTTCACATTAAAATTGCCTAAAATGTACAACATGTTTTCTGAATTTGTGGATGCAATAATTATTTGCAAGATTGCGATTACTTCATCTATGGCAGTTGCAGGTCTTGCATAAATATTACAAACATTGAGTTCATTGTTAGATAGAATTACTATTGATGTGATGGCTTCAATATTTGATGTTTCATGTTGTTTTGATTTTGAAAGGAATAGATGTTTCCTGGTTAAAGTTGCTATGCCATGTATGTTATGCAAATAAAAGCTCTCAAAATACTGCAGCAAGATATTTAGCTCAAAGGGATGCATATGTGTTTCTTGGAGACACAAGATATCAGATTGCATTATGCCATAGTCATTGACAATGTCTTCTGCATGTGCTTTCAAGCTACGAGTGTTCAATGTACATAGAAGCAAATGTGATTTGTTTTATGAACATATGCTTTGGTTATCAAATTTCCATTGTGCACATGTCTAGAGATGAGACATTTCTAGTTGTATTTTTTTTTTAACTTTAAAGTTTTTTGTAGTTAAAGGTTGTAACAAAAATAATGATTCTACTGATTTTGTTCATGATAGAGCTATATAGGTTAGCCCATGCTGTCTAATGCCTGTGGGATCAAAAGCCAAGGCCTCCATTGTTAATCCTTGGGATCGATGTATGGTTTGTGCACATGCTACTTGTATTGGGAATTGTTTTCTAATTGTAATTTGCTTGTTTGTTGTTATTTTATGGATTGGCCTAGCAATGCGTTGTATAGGCACCCAGTCTTTGTCAATGTTAGTAGAATAGCATTGTGCTAGTTTTGTGCATTGATAATGTCTGATTGATGGGTCATTAAATTTAATCCAGACAATATCAATATTGTTTTGTGTTGTATATGCTTTAAAAATTCCATCTGAACCGTTGACGAGGCCATCTTGAACATTGTAGTTGCCTGAATAGAGTTCAACAAGAATGTTTGGTTTTAAGCATATTTTGTGATGGAAGTGTCGTTGTGTGACTGTATACTCGTATTGCATTAAGGTCCTCCTCAAGTTCATCTATTGCATCTAGCACTATCATTTGGGTTGGAATGATTGATAGCATTTTGTTGTTATGTGCTTGAACATCAATTCTCCTATAGAAAAGGTGCGGAAGCAATGGATCAAATGGTACAGGACAAAAGAAAATTTTGTTAAGATAGTCTATGTCATGAGTTGTTTAAATGCCTAATCGTAGTCTATTAAGGATTGAAATAAATATTTCATCTTTTTGTCTCATGGTAGTCACCAATGAATAACACTTTATATAGTCTTTTGAGAAACTATAAAGCATTAATTCAATTGGAGTAGGCTTATTTTCAAAAACCACAGAGTCAAGGACAGGTTGTGCCTGGTAAAGGTCACCACAAAATATTGTATCAAGGTTTCCAAAGTATGTTGTAGGAATTTGCATTATGTCTCGTAGTCTTCTATCAATATACAGTAGGAATGTTGAGCCAACTAATGATATCTCATCTATAAGAAGTATGTGCAATTGATCATAGTGCTTTGACATAGTGTCAAGCACTTCAGTGTTCAGTGGCAGGAATTCTGATGTGTTAAAAGGTATGTGAAATGCTGAATGTAATGTGAATCGCCCTATGTTATATGTTGCTTTACCTGTATATGCAATTAATAATCCCTTAGGTTTTTCTGGATTATTGTCAACATAATTTCTATACATGCGAATGAGAGCTTGGTAGATGGCCTTTGCTGTAAAAGTCTTTCCTGTTCCAGCTCCCCCAGTCAAAAACAAGTGCAATGGCTTTTGTGGATTTTTCATCTTTGTTATGAGAACATATTTAACAATTGCTTGTTCTTTATTTAACATTCGTCTTAACTTGTAGTATTCATTGTTATCTATAATCTGTGGGTGCTTTGCAATTTCAAATCCATTGGAATGCATGGTATTTGGGTTAGAATGACCTATTTTTGGAAGGTCTGTTTGTATGTCATATAGTTCTTTCTAGCGAAGCTTTGCTTGCATTGCTATGTCAATGAGCTTTTCATCTTCAAGAGACTGAAGATCATTTATCGCTTTGTCAATGTCACCCCATGCAGAGTTTGTGCTGTGGATGAACTTTGCACTATTTGTTTGAATGGTTTGTCCATGGTACATGTATGCATGTTCCCAAGAGTGAAATTTTTGTTTGAGTGTATGCTCATTAATGGTAAATGGAACATAGAGAACCAATTGCTCTCTACAATGATTCTCTATATCAAAGTGTTTGTTGAAATTGATAAACCGTACCACATTTGGTTTGGCCTTTGGTTCAATTGTAGCACCATATTTATTGTATCTGGAAACAAATTCTGCAAGACATATGTCCATTGTTTCGGGACATTTCAAATAGTAGTCTATTATAGATTTCGCAAGAACGTTTTCTGATTCGTCTGGCTCATTGCTCAATTGTTTAACATATTTTAGTATAAATGTGCGATCATTGTCAGATCATGTATCAATGAATATACATTTTCTTGAACTGTAGTTTAATGGAAGTGACAAAACAATATGTGCAGCTTGTTGTGATGACATTTGTTGCAAGTTAATCATGGCATTTCCAAGTTTACTCACCATTCATATTGCATCAATATTGTCTTGCTTGTGGTCTGTACGTATTCTTTTGAATGCATATGTCATTGACTTGTCTACTTTTGCAATATATGAGCTACAATACATTGTAGCAGCATATGCATTGAGGACAAACTGTGCATCTATATTAGCCTTCCAAAGATCTGGAATTTTCCTTGAAAAACTATTGTTCCATATTTGTGATGGTTTTCTTTGTAAAAAAAGCGTGGGCCTGTTTAATGTTGAGCTCAAAGCTTCAATGTATTCATTGTCAATTAAGTTTATATCTTTCAAGAACATTTGAAAAGTGAATGTTTCATCATAGTTTTCTTTTTGGAGTTTTGCAAAGATGTCAATGGCATTTGCAGTTATCGCTTTAGTCTTTTGGAGTATTGGTAAAAGTATAGTTGAATTTTGCATTGGTGGAAAAGGAAAATTGTATCTACAAAGTCATTTTCTTGATCTCTTGCATTTCTTTGTATGATGATGTTTGTGTAGCATTGCTAAAGCAGGTTCCAAATTTTCGGTGTTGCAAGTAATATACTTATCAACAAAAGCTATGATGTCTGCATTGTTATCTTCTGTGTAGATTGGTGCATTTTTAACCCATATGAGGAAATGATCATGTTCATTTCCTTGATTTTGGAACTCAGTGACTGAGAAGTAATCAATGACATTTCCAAAGAAAGAGTCATCTGTAAGTATCAATTTTTTTATTGCATTTATTCTATGTTTATAGTAACGTGCACAAGTGACAGGGTCTTTCTTGATTAGGTCAAATTTGTCAATGTGTGTTGGGCCATTAGATTCTTGACGGTTTTGTGCTGATTGGTGTAGATTGTGTAGCTCTTGTAATGTTTGAATTAGTGGATCCCAATTTTGCTCAGCACTAGTGAAAGTGATGAAAAATGTCGATGGTCCTAGTTATCGAATCATAGCAAATACATTTTTCTTAAGTTGTTGTGAATAGTTTGGAGAGATTCTTATTCTTTTGAAATCAACATATCCAATATCTGATTTAAGAATTTTTTCTAGATTTGGTTTGTGTTTAACATCTTTTGCAAATAGCTTTCGTCCTTTTAATTGGACTTTTCAGATTCTTATTGTCATTGTAGACAGTACTTGTTGTATTAGCACCTTAATAGCTTTGAAAAAAATGTTTGTTGTATGATATGCAAATTGTCTTTGTGACTGTAAGAGCTCCCAGCGTATTATTTTCTGATATGTAAAGTTTTTTACAATATCATTATCACATGGTTTGCCAAAGAATAAAGTTGGGAAATTCATTTCTTCAGCATACATGTCCTTAAATATTCCAATTGGATACTTGTCCTCTGTAGGTGCAATTTCAATAATCTTGTCTTCCATGTTATGGATACTTCTAGGCTCAATAAATCCATGTATCAATGTTTCTGATGGGTTTTCATTTTCCATTTCACTATCTGATTCTATTTCACTTGTATTTTGTGCACTATTGTCTTCATTTTCTTGAGTGCATTGGAGAACTTCTTGCCAATCTTGGTTTATGTGGACTTTGTACATTTTGTATAATGGTGTCCTTGTTAATTGAGTCAAAGCTTGCATGATGACATTTGGGTGCACCATGCCTTTTTGAAATGCATTCTTGTATTGTAAGCGCCTTTTCAATGAAAAAACAATTGTTTGTGTGTTGTTAATTGATTGTGGTAATTCTCTTTGTACAATGTTCATGTCAACAGGAACATTTATAATAGAACCTGTTAGGCCTATTTGAGACCTTTTGAACCCTAGTTCCCAAATTTGTGCAAATGCAATTCTAAGTGAGACAAGTCGTTCTTCTAGCTGACTTAAATTTTCAACATAACACAATGGTCTATTATTTCTTATTTTTTGTGGGGTAGCATACTTTGGAATAGTGGAATGTTTTAATGCAAAGTAGCATACATGGCATATGAAATCTGTGAATGGTAAGGAATCTGATTGTAGTAGCTTACATTATAGTTCTTTTTGTTTTTCTTTGAATGTCCTGATGTCCTTGTGGAAACAAAGCACTTGGAAAATTGCACATGGGTATTTTGGTGTATCTTATATTGTTGTTTTATAAATTTCTATTGGTGACAATGTTTTTGTTTTCTTTGGACTGGTAGGTATACTTTGTTTTTGTTTTTCTTTTCTAATCAAGTTCTTCAGGTGATTAAGTCTTATTGTTGATTTATGTTTAAAATTGTTTGCTGTAACAAATGGTATCAAATTCTTCTTGATTTTTGGCAAAGCATGTGTCTTGTTCATGTAAGTAATTTTGTATTGTGGACAACTTCTGATCGACTTTTTAAGTTGGAGTAAGCTTCCTGAGCATTGGCGAGTTAGATTTTGGGATTTGATTCTTAGAAGTGGCTCAAAATGTCCAACCAGAGGGTTTGTATCATGGAACAATATAAAGACTGATTCTGTATATCTAGAATCATTGAAATCTAGGTACTTTCTTGATGTTGTCAATGACCAGAGGCTTATTTGTATTTTCAACCATTTGGATATCCAGTGAATGCAGAACAAGTCACCCCACAATCCACATTCACTATGGTTTGTGCATGGTCTTGCAGACAATCGCATTTTGCGGAAGTATGTTTCTTGGTCATGTACTTTGTGCAATGTATATAAAGTATTAGGATTTAGTTCAGTGTTATATGATTTAATTGCTTCTTTGTCCTTATTTTGAAGACAAGTTAGGAAATGATCTATAGCTCCATTTCGTAATTGAGTTGAGGTGTACTTATTGTTAAGTAGTACTTGAAGTGAGTCAAACAAACAATCACCAACATTGTATGCAAATGTGCTTAATCTACAAAGGCCTTCAGCCCTAAGGGAATTGTCAATGTTTGATATCTGAGGGTACTTTGTGCACAGTTTTTTAATTTCATGAGAACCTATGGGCTGTTTTGAAATTACGTTTTGTGTTTCAATGTTTAACAATGGTTCGAAGTGTCCACTTAAAGAATTGATGTCATGAAATAGTATAGAGACTGATTCTATGTAGTCAGAAGTATTGAACTGTAAGTACCTTCTTGCTGTTGTTCTTGACCAAAGGAATATTTGTATATTCAACCATTTGGATATCTAGTGAATGCAAAATAAGTCACCCCACAATCCACTTTTAGTGCAATTTTCCTGTGGCTTTGCAAATAATCGCATTCTGTGGAAATATGTTTGCAGATCATGTACTTTGTGCAATGTATATAGAGTATCAGGATCTAGTTCATAGTTGTATGATTTTATTGCTTCTTTATCCTTGTTTTGAAAGCAACTCAAGAAGTAATCTATAGCTCCATTTCGTAGTTGAATTGATGTGTAGCGATTGTTAAGTAGTAGCTGTAATGAGTCAAACAAACAATTGCCAACATTGTATGCAAAAGTACTTAATCTGCAAAGCCCCTCGCTCTTAAGCGCGTAGTCAATGTTTGATATTTGGGGGTGCTTTGTCAATTCATAGGTGTCAACGTCTATCATTTTCTTCGTTTCTTTCATATCCCAATGTGTTTGAGAATAGCAGATGTTATGTATGAATAGTATCAAATGCTATCATCTAGATTACAAAATCTATAGTTTTATCCTATGTTGCCTATGTGCTTTTACTCAATAGCATTCCATAGTATTAATCATGTTCTCGAGCATCTTGGAAGATAATAATCTCTATATATGTTGGAAAATGGATCTTGAGTAGTAGCAGAAGCCTATGTTTCATATTATACAACAAACAATTATTTAGAAGCACAAGGGGAAAATAGTATTAATTCTTCAACCTGACCTTGTCATCCACTGTCCCCCACCAGGATTGTATGTACTTATTCTTGTTACATTGAAAAATTGGATAAATGAGTACAATGCATGATGTATACTCTCAATGCCACAAACACAACAATATTTTCAGGTAGCTTTGTTTACATGCAAGAAATGGTGGATAAGAATCTTTTTTGCTCACATTGTCAATCTGAGGCTATGGTCTTCAAATGTTTTGTGTAATTGAATTCCTTTGTTTCTATGTACTTCTAAGTGACTGATTTTCTCAAAGAGAAAATTATTTTAAAATCTATTCACATAAACATGAATTAAGTGGCATGTAGGGAATAGTTTCATAAATCATTTCTGTTTTTAAAAAATCAGGGAAATGCAAAGGCATTGATTGATCAAAGAAGATCTATGGCTTTTCTTATTTGTGGCAATAGCTTTTAAAATCATTTGAGTTTTAAAAATTTGTGGAAAATGCAAAGGCATAGATCCATTGAGCAAAAGCGAGGGCATAGATTGATTAAATAATAAAAAAAGAGAGTAAAACTCACAGATGCAGGCACATAATGCATATTGCAAAGTAAATGCATTAAATTGCATGTGGCTCGATGGGAAACTACTGAAATGGCTTGGTGGACATGCATAGCCAGGCTGCTTTGTTCACTTGTTATAGGCTTAAGTCACTTGTTAAGCATGACTATTACTTTGCGGAAATTGTTTTTCTATTCTACAAGTTTTTGTTATAGAGGAGTTTACAGTGATTGAGCAGATTTTGTTATAGTTACAGTGTCTAGAACTAGAAACGAGTTACTTGAGGCAATAAATAGTTTCTTTTATTAGTTTTCTCTTACTGTACAAGTTTATAGCACATACTGAAATTGGCAATGTGAGCAAAAAAAAATTGTGGTTAATGTCATTTTGCATGTAACAAGACCATGGAAAAATATTGCATCGTGTCTATGAGTAACGTAGTACATCATTCATTGTACTCATGTGCTATGTCAGCTTTTGAAATTAACTTTGTGGTCTTTTTTTGCAATACAAGAAGATTAAACACACGTTCACTTGCACAGTGCATGGCAACTTGCCACAGATATAAGTAGTCTTATGAACAAAATTGCCTTAAATGCATATAGCTAAAAGCCAGTTGACATAAAACAAAGACTTATGACTTTATAGGCTATTTGAAACTGTAAAAAGGATTTAAAAATTGCATTCTAGCAGTTCATTCTATTCTATGGATATTGTATAGAGGAAGTATAACTAGTTAACACATAAGCAAAACTTGTTCTATTTTCTGAAGAAAAATTACTATTGCAATTGTGGAAAATGCATTTTCCTGTTCCTATATGTGCAAGCAGCCTTTTAAATCATTTGTGTTCAAAGAAATGAGGAATACAAGATGACAAAATGAAAACATGAAAAATAACTTTATGCAGTCATTATATTGACGAAATTTCAATTGCATTTCAAGAAAAGCAAAAAGACAATTTAGAGAGCTGACCTTGCAATCTGCTATTGAATGATCAAGTATACTTGCAACAATGTACAAATTCTAGTTGTTATTATAGGCACAAGTAATTTTTCCTAGTACAATGACAAAATTGAGAAGTCAGTAAACTGTAAAAACATATACTATTTCATCTACAACCATGGGAAATCTTCCTAGAAGCACATATTTGGAAAATTTTGCATCGCTTTTTTCAAAAAAAAAAGGAGAAGGTTAATATGCTAACCTCATGTTGTAGTTTGTGCGTGATTGTTTAAATATAGTTGAAAGCACCGACCCCTGTCACAAGGACAATTTAGACAAATGAGTACAGTGAGTGACATATACTATGTTATTCATCAAAACAAAATAGAATTTTCATGTAGATTCATTTCGACGAGAAAGAACCTAAGTAAGAACTTTTGTTTCTTATAATGCAAATTGCATTTTATAAATTTTAAATACTTATTGTTATCTGTGTACCCTATAATATAGATTTTTTTTGGCATTTGCATGCATTAGTGTAATTTTGTTATTACAATGGTGGCATAAGCTCTTTAAGAGCAATCAATGGAATAGATGCCATATTTGCTTAAGCGTCTGAAGAAGTGTAAATAGGCCATGACAACCTGTCAATACTACTTAGCCAAAAAACAACACAGACCTATGCTACCACTGTTAAGTTTTGATAAAAACAATTTCTAGCTACTGTTTAATGCTAGACCAGCTATCACTTAATAGTGAAAGCCAGATAAATATTGATTTTCTAACTAAATGGGGTCATTTCATTTCCATTTGCATAAGTTTATTTTGTACCATTATGTAGAAGTTACTTTTACTTGTGCAATGAATCCACATGCAAGCACAATTCATAACTCATGGCATTTAGATACACTCAAGGAGAAATACAAACCAAGGTTGTTCGCATCTTGATAAGAAAGATGAAGACATACATCCAATTAATGTATGCCAGAACATCTTATTCAATGAAGATGATTTGGATAGGGACGTTACAAATGAGAATCCTTATTGGTGTGTGAGTAATCCTCTTTTTCAAGACTTCTCAAGGAAATTACATGCGAATACTATCAATGAACAGGTGGAATTAGATTTCTTAATTGACTTTCATTGATGGTTCAAATGTGCACAAGCATAGTTATAATTATTTCTTTCTTTTTATTACTATGTATGTAAATAATATTTAGCAGTTACCTAATTAATTAGATATCAAATGATAGAAGGGAAAAGAAGATTAATTTATTAAGACAATTTGATTCATTACTTAATAAGGTGAATTATCATGTAAAAGTGCATAGATTAGAAGTTTGCAAAAAATCCTCTTTCCTTTATGCTTTAATGACAATGAGAAAGCTGAAAGCAATTGTGGAGCTTATGCCTATATTTGTAAACTGCATTTGCCTAACAGCCTGCAAAGCCTTCTCAACACATTGTCCACATATTGTTCAAAAGGTCCCATTATGGCACATGCTAACAGCACAGTGGCTCTAAAGTTTGCACTATGGAACAGTGATGTAGTAATTGAAGATATGTAATCTTTAGAGGACTCATAAGCATCAAGTTATCGTTAAGCTTCTATATTGTACATTGGAGAAAACACAATTGTTCATCCGAGGAACTAGTCTATGAAGATTAGCGTAGGCTGAGCACTATGAAACCCAATCTGCCTATGGACTGTTAAATAAAAGGAAACTGATGAAAATAACTATTTATTGCCTAAAGTAACTTGTCTACAAGTGTCCTTTTTGGAACCATGACAACCTTTGCCCTGTCACTGTAAACTCTATCCTAGAGAAGGAATATAGACACACACACATATATATATATATATACATATGTATATATATGTACAGATACATCCATGTAGACACACATAAATGCATGTATGGACGTAAACATATATGCATGCATGCATATACACATAGATGCATCTATACACACATACATGTATGAATAAATACACACATGCATAGATATATCCAGAGACATATGCATACATGCATATATGCATCTACAAATGTTTACATAGATATACACAGAAAAATGCATATGTACATAGAGACATGCATACATACATACATGCACCAACACATCAGGCACAAAGTGATAATGATAGGCCAACCAAAGCACTATGAAACACAACCTCATTATGTACTTAAAATAAGAAACTATGGAAAATAACTAATTATCACCTAAAGTATCTCATTTCTGGTTCTGAACTCTGTAACTATAACATCTACTGCTCATTGGCTACAAACTCTTCCTCAGAACATGTGCTTACAGAACACAAAAACAACACACACAAAGTAATAGAGATGCATAGCAAGTGGCTTAACTCTATATTAAATGACCAAAGTACCCTGGCCACGCATGGCCACCAAGCCATTCCAGCGCATTCACCTCGACCCAGATGCCATTTAATGCATTTAATTTGTATTCATGCAGTACATACATCTACTCGCCAGTTTTATAAACTATGCATTTGCTTAAATTTATTTAATCAATTTATGCGCTCGCATTTTCCTAATATTTTAATGCATCTAATCTGTATGCATGGATTACGTACCTCTAGCCACCAGTTTTCAAACTATGCCTTTGCTTAAATTTATTTAATCAATCTATGCATTCACATTTTCCCAAATTTTCAAAATAAAAATGATTTATAAAGCCACTTAGACAAATAGGGAAATAGATGAATGCTAATTTTCGAATATAAATAATAGCTCTCCAAATTCAAACTATACAAAAAAATAAGTAATATGTTAAATGCCGAAATGTGATTGGCCAATGTTGCCAGTTAAAAACATTCCAACCAAATGCATGAGTATTACTGCCTTGACGCTAGGAACCAATAAAATTCAGACTATACAAAACAGTTTATCCAAGTGAGTGCTATTAGGTTTGTTATCTTCAATTTCAAACTCCTTTGACTTTAATGCATTTTCTTTGATGGTAGGATATGGAGATTCTCTTTTTTTGAGTTTAGAACAATATGACAAATCTTTTTGATATACTGTGTTTAGCACATTGCAATAGCAAATAGATACAAAGACTGTCAAAGGCTTCTTTTAGAGTTTGGAGTAGAAGTAAACAACATAGGTACCCTTGAATACTTGTTTGTGTTGTCATTCTACTAGAGCATTGTAGAGTTCTGAATGCTGTTTTTAGTTGCTTGTTATTCAGTATGCTGTAAAAGTGAGCTAAAAAAATTGAAAAATCATAATGAATTAGAAAGCTCAAGAATCTATTGTTTTTTCTGTTTTCCAAATTCCTGATTGTTTCATTTAACAAAATAAAGTTCTTGACCAGATTCTGCTAAACTAAAACAGATGGAGGAGGAAGTGTGTCTCTGTCAGAAGTAGTTCTTGGGTCATATGAATTGATAGCAAAATTACCAGACACCCTTTTTGCATTGTTGTACGTGTATTTTGCAAAATTAATCTGATAAAAAATCAATGTTCATAAAAGCTTTTTAACATATTATTGAAGTTTAAACTGTTACTTGTTTATGCTACATGTCATTGTATTTCATAGCTTATGTTTCCTATGCATTCCTTGTTTCCAATTCCTGGACCTTGTCTATATTTCCACATTGTGTATATATGTCTATGATAGCATTTTCAACTGTTATATCTACCTATAAGCCAATACATAGCTGCTGGGGCTAAATAAGTGTGGACAATATTATAGAGACAAACTTACAAGTTCCTTAAATTCATTGTCATCTTACAAATTGGGTTGTACTTTTTTGTGACATCTACCAGTAGCAAGGGAGCAATGAAGGACCTGGCTAACAGTTGCATCTTATGTTTTTATTCCCTCTTGTTTGGACTAAGAATCTTCATTTTTGGTATAATCATATAGTTTGTTTCGCTATAACTTGCAAAACAGGGGCTTGATTGCATTGCACACTTATAAACTCATTTTTAATACATTATGGTTGTACCTAATCTTATTAAGGTGACAGAACATGATAAGCAATCCAACAAAAGAATGTGTAATTTTAGTCATTTGCCATATGTAGACATGTTTTGATGGTAGAAAGGTAGACAACAATAATATAGTGTGGAGTACAGTGGAGGCTTATGCAAAGTTGAAAATAGTGAGCTGTTCCGGCAATTTGTCAAGACTCTCTAAGTTAATACAATTAGTCTAGGAATATGTGGGGTATACATATGATGATTGAAAAGAGGCTCTATCTGTAGCAATACAAGACAAAGAGCGAAATATTATTTTTTTAATGATTTGTGTTTTTTGATTCAAAGTTTTCTAATATATGTGTTATTATCAGTCATGTATTTGAAAACAATGTTACCCCATATACAACTAAATTTAAGCAAAGGCATAGATTTGAGAACTGATAGCTTTTATCAATACAAAGGGGACGTTTACAGTGACAGAGCAAAAGCTCCTGTGCTCATTGAATGAACACCAAGGGACGAGCTACTCAAGGTAACAAATCACTACTTTTATTTATTTTGCTTCATTTTATCCTAGAAACACAAGTTGAGTTTCACAATGCATCAAAACACATCTGTGCAAACAACTCCCAAAATTATAATTGCAATGGATGACAGTGATAGTGTAATGGATACTAATAGTCAAAACACCAAAAAAACCAACAAGTATTTTTTTAGATTCAATAGAAACAAGTATTAATTGAAAACAGATTAACCTGCGAGACTATTTATCATAGGTCCTTAAATTCCAAATGTACAAGTGTGAGCATGGTTCTCTACAGGCTTTTGCTATGCATTTTAACTATATTGTTGTTTTGCATCGAGCCTAAAGAAACATTGTAACTATGGTTTCCAAACAGATTTTAATGAATCAATTTAAATCAAGAAAGGTTTCCAATTACACTTAATACTCGAGCCATAAAGCACCATTGCTTCAAGCTATAGCAAAAGTGCAAACAGGGACACAAAACCAAATTCAACTATGACATCATCTAGCAAGGATTTTTTTGCTATCACTATGATTAACTATTGAACTCAATTGGCTCATCAGTCAAACCGCTTGATTGTTCACTGACCTAACTTGTTTGAAAGCTATCTTGTTAAACTAATTAGTTAATTTCATTAATGAGTAAAAGATAGAATTGACTTAATTTGCATGAGTCAAGTGTAAGGTTGACTTATTTGTTAATTGACTTTGATTAATGTATCAGAGACAGATGAGACAAACTAGATTGTCATGAGAGAAATGTGAGATGGACTTATTAGCTGATATGCCAGATATACTATGACATTTGAAATTTTATCAAATAATAGAAAAAGCAATAGAGTAAATAGATGGATTGAACATAGACAAAGGAATACAATTAATATGGACAACTATAGCTTGTTGAATATTTGTAGCACAAGAAACACAAAGGAAAATGTTGACGAAGGTTTTCCAATTTCAGTTTTCACCTAGCAATTGCATTTGCTTCCTTGTCTATAAAGCCTTTTCAAGAAATTCTTTTTTTTGCATATGAATGGCCATGATTGGTTTAATTGATTTGGTGAATAAAGATTATTTATAATTAACTATAATTAACTATTCAAGAAAACTGATCTATCAATGAACTAGTTTCATTGATTGGTCAAGTAACTTGATTGACAGTTAACTTGATAAGCTATTTAGTTAATTTGCTTGAAATTTTGCAAAGAGCTTTTTCGACAAATAATTCTCTGCATAGCTTGTAATCATTACACACCAAGATCCAACATTTCTTCGAGGAATTCTGTCAAACAGTTTACATATTTTTCTTGTGCTTCCATATTTTGTATGCATATTCATGAGAGAATTTCAAACCATAATATCTATCAGAAATCCACGTCTTATCATGCTTAGATGAATGTACATATCCTATTCTAAAGCTCCTATTTTATTAAAAACAGGAAAAATGGTTAGAAAGATTGTGTATCTATGAATGTGAATAGGCAAGATTGATTTAACTGATTTGGAGGATAAAGATGACCAATAATTAACTATGACTAACCACTCAAAACAATTAATTCATCAGCCAATTAGCTTGATTTATTTCTGAATTAACTTGTTTGGAAGCTATCATGTTAAGCCAACTAGCTAATACACTACATGCAACATGACATTTGAGATTTAAAGAAGTCTCATGGATGCATATCTGCTATCATGTTAAAGCCATGTAACCATTGATGTTTCAATTTCATGGGGTCACTCTATTTCCATTTTCCCAAGTTCATTTGATTCCATTACCTAGCACTAATTATTAAATGTTTAAACCAGCTACATGGAAACAGAAATCACAATTCATAGCATCCATATACACCTATGCACAAGTACATGTTATCCAACATATTAACAAACACATGGTTTTCTAGTGCTATTTTCTTAACTGCCTTTGATCAATAGTTCAAATGCACACAAGGATAATTGTAATTATTTCTTTGTTTTAATTATTATGTACTTAAAGACTAATCAACAGCTGCCTAATTATTTAACTATCCTTGTACACGTTTGACCCATCAATCATAGTCAGTCAATAAATCTGATTCCACCTGTGCTCTAATAAGACTAGCATGCAATTTTCTTGACAAGTCTCCAAAAAAGAGCATTAGACACACACTAATACAGATTCTCATTTGTAACCTCCCTATCCAGATGATCTTCATTCAATAAGATGTTGTGACACACATTAATTGGATGTATCTCATCATCTTTCTTATCAGGATTCCAACAACCTTGATTTGTGTTTGTCCTTAAGTGTATCTGGATGCCATGAATTATGAATTCTACTTGCACGTGGCTTGGTTGTACAAGTAATAGTAAGTGCTACATAATAGTAGAAATCACAACTCATAGCATCCATATACATCTATGCACAAATACATGTTATAACACACACATGGTTTTCTAGTGCTAGTTTGTTAATTACCTTTGTTTAATAGTTCAAATGTACACAAGGATAATTGTAATTATATCTTTCTTGTAATTGCTATGTACTTAAAGGCTATTTTGCATCAATGAATTATGTACCTTCATCCACTAGTTTTAATCAAAGTATGCATATGGATTCATAATCAAACTCTCAAAATAGACAAGACTATGTTTAAATTATAAAGTGCGATTAACCACCAAAGACATTGATTGGATACTAATTGCACATCTGATGTCATATTATTGCAACAAAGATCTACTTTTGAACCCCAATTGCTTAATTTTTATGAACCATATAGCATATGCCACTCACAATACCCATTTGTAAATATTGTCCTTGTAACAAAAAGCAATGATATGACTACAAGTACAATCAATATAGTGAGAATCTTGAATTAACCCTTTTCTTTGTCTACTCTATGCAATTGTAAACAAAGGAGAAGGTTTATTCTAGAAACTCACCCTGTACTCTTTTCTTGAAGAATTTGCCACAGCTGCACCGCTACACCACCTCTCTTCTTCCGATCAAAAGCATTGCACCATATAATAAGCTTTGATTAGTAAACGAAGACCATTTGTTTGTTTTTCTAAAAGAATAGCAATTAAGCTCAAGGAAACGACCAAAATGCAAACAACTCCCAAAATTACAATTGCAACATATAATACTCCTACTGTGATGGATACTAATAGCCAAATCCATTAAAACACTAGTAAGCATTTTTTAGATTCAAGAGACACAAGTATAAATGTAAATCAGATTAACTACACAAACTAGTTACCATAGGTCCTTGTACCACAAATCTTCTACCAATGAATTTAACTGCTTTTTTGCACAAAGTCTAAAATTATTTTATCAAGCAATATTACTTAACTGCTCTACAACAACATTGCAATTTGAATTTTAAAACATATTCGACATAGTTTTTTATAACCCCAAGATACAATTTTCTAGCTTCCTAAGCATTCAGTCTAAGTTTTCCAATTACAAAATCTCAAATTGTTGTTTGCTTCGTATGTTTGTTCCTTGAATCTGGTCACCAAGTAAAATGTACACAAGGATAATTGTAATTTTTTCTTTCTCTTAATTACTATGTATTCAAAGACTAATTAACAACTACCTAATTAATTAGTTATCTAATGATACAAGGATAGATGACAAATATGGAATTCACTACTTTAACATGTCTGAAATGTCACATGGACCTATTAGCTGACACACTACATTTACTGTGACTTTTGAGTGCTTAATCCATCTACATGCAAGTACAAATCACAACCCATAATTACAATGTCCACAAGGATATTTATAATTATTTCTTTCTTTTTATTATTATGTATTTAAAGACTACTTAACAACCACCTAATTAATTAGATATCAGATGAAAGAAGAGTAACTAAGAGCTACCAACTCCATAAAAATGCCAAAGTTAACATGTGAATATCAAGGTGTCCAGATTTAATACTCATTGCATTCCCCAGAAGCCCATTTTCCTGAGAAGTTTTGTAAATCAGTTCACTTGCCTTATAAATGCTTTCGTATTTTACATGTCTACCTATGAGAACAGTAACCACGACATCTGACAGAATTTAAATGCTTGCTGGCACAAAATAGGTTTATACTGCATTCTTTTCTCTATCTCTGTGCAAATGAAAATTTGTATTCTGCTATGGTAAATTCTCTAGTGCATTACGTACTTTGGCACACAAAAGGTTTATACTGCATTCTTTTCTCTATCTCTGTGCAAATGAAAATTTGTATTCTGCTATGGTAAATTCTCTAGTGCATTAGGTACTTTAAAGCGCAATTTTTTGGATGTTGCTCTTGTTCCAGGTTTGATTCTTTTTGGGCATTATAACTACCCACTGTTCTATTAGTTTCCCATTTTTTCTTCTACATATGCATGAATATATATACAACTAATCATATATAATAGTTTTTCTTTCACAAGTTTTGTCAAACAGTTCTCCTATTTTCTGTATGCTCCGATTGTTTGCATTTATGCCTACGAGGACTATAACCATGACTTTTAACAAAATCCCTCTATCCTTTATGCTTTGATGACAACGGAAAAGCTCAAAGCAACACACTGTCGACTCATTGTTCGTAAGCTCTCATTATCGCACATGTTGGCATAATTTTCGTTCCAAAGTACTCTTTATGAAACCGCTTTGCAGTAAACCAAAATATCCAAACTTTATAGGGCTCACATGCATGAAGTAAAATGGACAAGAGGGTTTCTACATAATTCCTATCAAACGTAGATATTTTTTCTTCTACAAATGCATCAATATAAAAACAACTAATCATATATAATAGTTTTTCTTTCACAAGTTTTGTCAAACAACTCACCTATTTTCTGTATGCTCCCATTGTTTGCATTTATGCCTACGAGGACAATAACGATGACTTTTAACAAAATCCCTCTATCCTTTATGCTTTGATGACAACAAAAAAGCTCAAAGCAACACACTGTCGACTCATTGTTCCAAAGCTCTCACTATCACACACGCTGACATAATTTTGGTTCCAAAGCCCTCTTTATGGGACCGCTTTGTAGTAATAAAAAAATATACAAACTTTACAGGGCTCACATGCATGAAGTAAAATGGGCAAGAGGGTTTCTACATAATTCCTATCAAATGCAGATGAAACCTTCTCATTTCAACAAGTAATTTGAATAGATAATACTAAAAGTAGTTTAAAACATGAATTTATAGTCAAAGTATACGAATGCCTTAAAGCATTATGAAACCATGCTTGCATTTCTCGCATCAAATAGAAAAAAACAACGAAAAGTTACCTCTTGTGACCTCAAGAAATTCGTCTCTCGCAGTCCAGTGTGTAACTCCACAACTCCAAAATCCCCTGCTCGGCCACAAAATAGAGCACTATGAAATTATCACCTCAAGTAACTTGTTTCTGGGTCTGGACTTTGCAACTATAACATCTCCTGCTTAGTCACTACAAGCTCTTCTCAGAACACGCACTTACAGAACAAAAAAATAATAGACGCAAAGTAATAGAGATTCATAACAAGTGGCTTAACTCTATATTAAATGACCAAAGTACCCTGGCCACGCGTGGCTAGCAAGCCATTCCAACGCCTTCACCTCGAGCCAGATGCCATTTAATGCATTTACTTTGTATTCATGCATTATGTACGTCTACCCGCCAGTTTTGTAAACTATGCCTTTGCTTAAATTTATTTAATCAATTTATGCGCTCGTATTTTCCTGATATTTTAATGCATTTAATTTACATTCATGGATTACGTACCTCTAGCCGCCAACTTCTAAACTATACCTTCGCTTAAATTTATTTACTCATTTTATGCGTTTGCATTTTCCCAAATTTTTAAAACCATAATGATATATAAAGCTACTCGGATGAATAGAAAAATAGATAAATGCTAATTTTCCAATATATAAAATAGGTCTCCAAATTCAAACTATGCAAAAAAATAAGTAATATGTTAAATAGCGAAATGTGATTGGCCGATGCTACCAGTTAAAAGCATTCCGAGCGAATGCATAAGTATTCTTGCCTGCCGACAGGAACTAATAATGTTGTCTAAATGATTAAAATTAATAATCACATCTTCTTTATCACGACAAAAAAAAAAAGTAAAATAGAACCATGCTTTTTTCTCAATGACCAAGTATACGTACTTTATTATTCTTCGCTTTTTCTATTGTGTAAATGAATACAATCTTACAAGTGACATCTAGTATAGGTTTGTTCGAGTCTAAGTGTATGTAGTTTCTTAGTGTTTACTAACTAGCAATTGCACCTTGGTGTGCAATGGATATGCCAAAGAGGTGTGGAAGGTTAATTGGGAAAAATTTTGGTTTATTTTTTTCATACATTTCTATATGAGATCAATTGGTAGGTCATTTAGAAAATGATTTCATTTATATATTATTATTATTACTATTACTATTATATAATTAATGTTATTTTATTTTTTATTAAATAATAATAATATTATTACTATTTTTGATTTTATTTATTAACTATTATACTCACCACACTAATCTCATATCTAAGTAATTTATTATGTCTAGCTATAAAATTCTCTATATATAATAAAATAATTATAATTATTATAGAGATGTTATTTTATAACACATAACATATTTATTAACAATATAACTTTAATATGTAAAAAATATATAGTATTAATAATATTATATAATAGATCATATTATATAAGATGTGAACCTTACCTGTATAATATATAATATTATTTAAGCATATCTCTCTCCCTCTCCCTTTTCTCTTACTTTCTCTTTCTCCCTTTCTCTCTCTATACGTTTGTCTCCTTAAGTGTGCAATGGGTACATTAAAGAGGTCTTAAAGGTGAATTATCATATCCTTAATCAAATGATATGCTACCTTGAGCATAACTCCCGAAGGACACATGCCATCCTCGGATTGGTCACATGAAACAACCAATCAAAAATTAGTTTCTCTCTCCCTCTCTCTCTCTCTCATGCTCTACCTATCTGTAACATATATTTTTGGCTTCCTAATCCTTTCTAACGCTTCTATGGTTTTTTACTTAAAAGGAGAAAGAAGGGCCAAAATGGGCAGTGTTACACTCAAAATCAATGCAATATGGATGGAATATGGATGTAATATAGCTAGATGTAGTGTTGGAATGCAAGAAACTAATAATATTGAGTAATTAATGAATGAAAACTAAAGGAAAACAACTTGTTTGAAAACACATTGTGTAATGCAAAAACACCTAGAAATGAATGCAAATTGCAACAAAACTTGACAAAACTGAAAGTGTTCACCTGGATTATGGATGGAAATTGCAAATGGATTTTGGAATGCTATTGATGCAAGTTTTCAGGCCTGGTGGGACTCATTCATCATTCTAGGTGAATTAGTCCCAGTTCTGCAAAACTATTCTAGAACCTATTTATGACAAAAGGGTATCTAAAAATGCAGAAAACCATAAACTGACCTTGGAGTGGGAATATTCAAAGGTGGAATCCAAGGCTATCAGTCTTCACTTTGATTCTTTATAGGTGTCCACTTCTGAAACTCTGATTTCTAAACCTGAAAGTGAGTTTTTGTTGATATTTTTCCTAGTTCAATGAAGAGAAGACCTAAACAACTTTGCAACTTGATTCCTAACGATTTCAAAGCTTCCAAGGTATCTAAATATGCAAACACACAAGATAAGAGAGAGAAATGTTGAATGTTAGGGCATGGGGGTTTTCCTTGGTCAAACCCCTTTTAGGTAATTAAACCAAAATGATGAAAGAATGTAATGAAACATGCAATAATGGAGTTGATTACCTTGCCGTGATGATTGACCTTGAATATTTTTAGAAAAACATGAAGGATCTGCCCTTGGATGTCTAAAAATTGATCTTCAATGGCTTGTAATGTTAAAACCCTAACTTGTTTGAGAAGATAAATGATGAATGAGTTGTAAAAATGAGTTGTGAGATTGAATGGGGAGAGATTGGGGTTAAAATGAGAAGAAAAGCACTTATTTATATAGACTTGTGCCTTAGTAACCCAAGGATACCTCATCATAGGCCAAGATAAGGTAATTTTAAATAGAAACCCCAAAGAAAATTTGAAATATTTTGAATTTTGAGCCAAGAGGGACTCATTCGCCACCCATGGTGAATGGGTCCCACCTTGGACTTGAAAGTGGGTGTCAGGATTTAAGTTGCATTTAATGCTATTTGTTAGGTTTATGTTCAAAATTACACTTAATTAAGCCTGATGAGTGCATAAAGGGGTCAAATAAAGCATAAGAAAGGTGTAAATAGTGAAGGAAAGCCTAGAAATGTGTGAAATCTTGTTACAAGACTTTACAACACTTGAAAATAGGACTTGATGATCAATTATAATAAAAAGAGTGTAGAAGAGTGTAGAAATGTTTTACAACACTTCACAACACCTTCAAAAGACATTAGTAAAAGCATTTTATTTAGTTTGCAAGGGTCCAAGACCTAGTGTGGATGCATAAAATGCCTCAAAACACTTGAATCAATGCCTCATTAAGTCCAATTTATCATGAATTATTCCCATGTCAAGCAAGAGATCCTTTTTTCTATTCCACATTTAGCCCCCACTTTAGTGAGAGAATGAACTTGCTTCAAACTCACATGAAAGTAGACATTCAAGAGAGATCTGAGTGTATAGATGTAGATGACAAAGAATGAAAAAGATCAAAGGAGGTTGTGCAAGCCCCCAGGATGCAAGATTCTAAGTCAAACCATCAAGGTACATAATCATGCAATGGCAAGAACTAGGAAGAAGAGAAAGATGAAAATGAAAAGGTGGATCAAGCTTCGATCATTTGTCCAACTAGTTGTGGATTAGATCTAGGCTGTTAGTTTTAGAAAGGAAATGTGTACTCACTTTGGGGTGCCATAACTCTTGGTTGTCCATTGGTTAAGAAATACAAAAAATTATACTCACTCTAGGGCCATTGAAATTCTGGTTGTCCACGAGGTGAGAAACCTTAAAAGGTGAGAAACATACGCTCGATTGGTATGTACTCACAAACACATAAGTGGCTATGGGAAAAGTCATGCCTCAGAATAGGCTTCTCACTCAACCAAACCAAAGTTATACCTCCTGATAACTTTAATAAGGTGCCACATAGGAAAATGATTTTCTAGCTCTATGAGGTAAGCAAAACTTTGTATGCTTGATACTCATAGACATTGTTAATGCAAGATAGTGTAAAGATTGTTCAAAGGGATTTTGGTTAGTTCATGCAATGTCTCATCTTAGGGAACATCATGCCAAATGTCTCCAAGAGAGGATAAGTGAAAATGGTCTCATCTTGTTTCCAAGAGAGGACAGGTGCAAGGTCTCATCCAGGGCAACACTGTACCTAATGCTTCCAAGAGAGGAAATCATAAGAAAAATAAAATTGCCCAATGAAATGTGAGTGGTGATGTATTCCCCCACTTTGAAGTGGTTGTGAACACCTGTGATGTGAGAAATTTCTTTAAAGTAGAAGAAGAGGATATGTGAGCTTACTCATAAAGCATATGCCAAGTCATATGTTTCCGAAAAGCTACGCCATTAATGAGGGAGTATGTCACATGTGAGCCATCCTAAGGCACATCGTCCACATCCCAAGCTTGCTCTTATATGTTCATGAAAATTTAACAGCTAGCCAAAGGAGGAAACAACAAGTGACATGTAAGGACAAGGCTAGTGAACCCCTTGCCCCCATTTAGCGTAGGACAAAGGTGAGCCAAAATGATCGATGAAATACATGCTAGAGTGAAAATCTATATCAATTAGAGAAATTAGGTGACCCCATAGAGGGAAGCATACCAAACTCCTAAAAATGTTTGATTTTACAACTCAAAGTACTACATTCATTAGTGGAGTGACCATGAATTCTATGATATGCACAAAATGAAGTCTTGGAAGACTATGTCTTTCAAGTTCTGGGAGGGAGGGTGATCAAGTGCTCTTGGAGGAGTCTCGACAAGATACCCTCTTGATCTATGGTAGAAGGTGGTCTTGTGGTTTGCGTCAAAGATACATCTTGCTTAGTAGTAGATGTCATACTTACACAAGACTCTATATCTTGCGAGATTTTGTTTTCACTCTTATAGGAGGAGGTAAAATCTATCGAATGAAAATCATCGGTATCTTGTGAGATGACATTGACATTAAGTGAAAAGATTGTTGTTTGTGTCATATTGTGTAAAGGATGTTGTTCAAGACCACTAGCGTCGAGGAGTTCAGGATGGATGATTGTTAAGGATGATTTAGGAGTGTGTTGTATGAGATTGTTGATGTTGAGTAAAGGTTTTATTATCTTGATCAAAGGACAATAACCAAGACCATAAGCTGTTTGTTGTGTGTGAGGATTGATAGGGACATAGATACCTTGTTTGCTAGCACCACATCATTTTCCACTATATCCAAGGTGTTTCATGAGTTCATAACATTTTCCATAAATCTTTTTCAGTGTGTTTGGATCAGGTTGTTGTTCATTATTGTGTTTGTCAAAGGTTGTTATGTATTTTGTGTCTTTGTCTAAAGTAGTTGAGGTGGATGCTTTCGAAAGGTTGTCCAAATTTTGTGTGGACATTATTGTTGTATCTTTGGCCTTATTTTAATCTTTGTGTATGATTTTGTACTTGCCCATGAAGTCATGTTCAAAATCCAAGGAACCCCAATCATCAAAAAATAGCTTTGTGTGATGTGTAAGTGGTTATTCATCGTCATTTTGTTAAACGAGTTCCGCTTGTGTAGGTGATGTTGACGTGTTTAAGGATTTTACTTTATTTTTCTCAAGTTGTAAGAAACTATCATATTCAAGATCAACGTTAGGTGTGTGGACTATGTTATTGTAGATGTATTTCATTTTTTGATGAAGAGTGGAAGGTACACCTTTCATGGCATGAATCCATTGCCCGCCTAAGATAAGATTGCATGAAAGTTGATAAGGCATAACATGGATTGGTGTATTCAAGGTGAGCACTCCAATGGTAAGAGGCATAATGATTACCCCTAGTGGTTTCTTTTCAACATTGTCAAATCCCTTAATAGAGAAAGAATTAGGTCAAATTGTTGATTGATCAATGCCAAGCCTATCCAAAAGGCTCACACTACACACATTAATAGAAGAAATAGTATCAATAAGAGCTCTCCTTATCCCTTTTGTTTTGTATTGAGCGATGATCATGAAAGCTTCATTTTTTTTTTTCACATCCAAAGAGGTGAGTTCACTTTGGTGGAAAACAATATCAACATTTTGAATCATTACTGTAATATCAGTTGGTGGCACATTAGAAGGAAGAAGAACTTGTTGTAAGTCTATTTGGATCATGTTGTGATAGTGAGGGGGGGCTTGGATAAGTTCCCATAATGATATCTTAGTAGGAGTATTCTTAAGTTGCTTGACAAGATCATACTCCTTGCGACCTGGTAAGAAAGGGTTAGGGGAGATAGGATTAGGCAAGATAAGGGTGTTGGTGTGGGTTCTTGTGGTTGCAGATTATTTTGAGTGTTATATGTATGAGAAATGGTATTATAACTCGGTTATTGTGACACATTAGTTTGAGGAGGGTAAAGGATAAATTCAGGTTTATTTTGAGTTTCTTGTTTGTGTGAAGGTGGGTAGAGAATTAAAAGGTTGTTAGGATGTCCCACAGGGTACGTATGAGGAGCATTGATTGAGGGGGATCTAATGTACACTTGTGCATTCATAACCTTAATGATCTTGGTTTGATGTATCTCTAATGAAGGGAAATGAAGAACCACTTGTTTAGTGAAGGAAGAAACATTGTTAATGTTGTCACATTCTAGCACCATGATATTCTCCCTAGAAGGAGATTTTTTAGGAGAGCAACAAGGCACATGTTCTTGACAAGAAAGACTTGGTTCTTCCAAAATGACTTCATCACCAATAAGGGAATGATCAATGATAGAATTTTCAAGAGGGGGATGATTAGGAGAAGGTGTTAGTTGAATGTCCATTGTCTGTAAGGTCTCATTTTCTTGTGTCATGTTATCTACCCTATGAAGAGATCTTGTAATATGTTCATCCAAGTTTTAGGTTTGTAAAGTAGATTCATCACAAGTGGGGGAAGCATCAAGAGAAGGACCAATATGGTTTTCAAATAGATTATCACAAATGGGAGGAGCATTAGGGAAGGGAGGATCAATGGTTTAATTACTCTTAATAGGGATGTCTTCTAACACCAACCTATCCTCTTTACATCGAGGAGGGATATTAGGAGATGCACAAGTGTAATTGTCATGGTTATGAAGACTAGGTAAGGTGATGTTTAGAAATGTATCTATGATTTCAACCTCTTGTTGTCTAACATCTTCCAAAGGGGAATGAGTAGATTGAAAATCAAGACTCTCAATGCTTGTAGCTTCCTTCACCAAGGTACCTTCATCACTAATAGGAGAGGTATCGAGGGAAGAACAAGTATGATTGTTATAATTGTCTACACTACCATTCTCTCTAATGGGAAATGTAAGGTTAAGGATTGTGTCAATGGTTTGATCATGTTTCTTAAAGTCCTCATTGTTGTAATCAAAATTGAGCTCATAAGAGGGAATGTTGTGCTTATATAATCCACAATTAATGAAATCAAAGCCACAAATTTTGAAAGAAAACATGCTATGATGAAAAAGGAAAGAAAGTACAATGCACTGATTTAAAAGGAAATAAAATTTTTAGTTTTTAAGCAAGCTAATTTTCTATTTTTGATAAAGGGTAAAACGGGTTTTACAGGGACCTGAAACCACCAAGTTTACAAAAAAATAGAAAGGGAAAAAATTCCAACAGAAGAAATAGGCTACTCAAAAGAAAAAACCGGAAAAAACAGCAGCCAACCGCAAAAGACCAGGAGGGTCAGAAAAAAAACCAATTGAAAAGCCAACAAAAAGACTAGCCACAACTAACACAAAGTCTTTAGAATAGACTTGGTTTCAGCCTCCACGTTCTGCATGTCCTAAACACCTTTCTTGAAGGTTTGAATCATCTGTGGCATAGGAGGAGCCTTCCTCTTGAAATTATCCCTGGTCCTCTTATAAATACCAACATCCTCATCTAGGTTTTTATCATTGACCTCTTCCAGATCAACCACCAAAGACCCCTGTTGAGCTTTGTCCAATTTTTTTGTCATGGCATTGATGATGATCGCATTGTGTCTTTCCATCCTGTTATTTTTCTTGGCTATAGTTTTAACAGTATTTTTTATTTTATCCAACTCAATTTCAACTCTTCTGTCCATTCTCTCTTGGTTCTTGGTTTCTTTACTGGCACAATGATCTTTTCACTCTACCTTGTTCTTGCCAAGTGTAGTAGCCTTGAAATTCATTTATTCCTGTTTACTTTGAAGGGCCCAGTTTTTTATTTTTAGCTCATTGATTTCATGAAAGATCCATTTCAAAATCTTGAAATGGTCAACAACATTATTCCTAGCTAAACCCAGGACATCCATAGTGGGCTCCCTTTCAAGGTTGAAGCAAGTCTTAGCAGGGTTGGGGGTAATAGGGGAACCAATTCTAGCATCTTTGTCCAACGATGGGGCAACAAAGGAAGAAGTATTGCTAGCACTAGAGTCCTCAGACTCAAGAGAGTCTTTAGAGTACAACACAAGGTTTTTACCCAGTAGCTTCTTACCAACACTTTTGATTTTAAGGGTAGGACTTCCTGGCTTAGGCGTAGAGCAGGCTCTCACAGAATGGGGGTTAAGGATTTTCTTACTAATTTGGAAAGAGGAAGGACTAAGGACCATCCTAATCGGGCTCAAATTAGGTAAATTCCTTGAGTAGCTGGGTTCAATATCATCCTCCTCAGAATCGAGAGGGGCATCCAAATTAGCAGGGGCTGGCATATTTTGGTAATGTTCAACAATTAACTTAATCAAATGAGTATGCAAAATAGGAAATGATTTTGGATTTTTCTTCTGGTCATCAAGAATTTTTCTAAAAGAACAAAGAAGATAGTAGGGAAAAGAAACCCTAACCTTGTAGCGGAAATGGTTGAGCAGGGCAAAGTGATAACCGTAGACCCTAGTGAAGCGACCATCCATAGTAATGTATTCCATGATAACCCAGAGAAATTTCCTCTAGAGAGATTTTATGGTATCAACTTTGAAGTAGCTGTTAGAAAATTTCACCAGTTTCATTCTTTCCTTCTCTTTCTTCGGAAATCTGATGACAACTTCATTAGAGAAAACCCTGTCCCTAAAAAATTTGTGTCCATCAGTGGACATTCCAGTCACTTCAACTATAAGGTTTTCATCAAGCTCCACTTTCCTACCAAAAAGGGTAAGTTCCCCATTATTCCAATTCTTCTCAAAATGCTCAGTAGCCTCCTAATTCGACCCATGGAGTTTTTCCAGAAAAGGGAGTAAACCCCCACTTTTTACTTTGTTGCACGCTTTGGTATTTCTAGTATGCATCTCAAAGTTGTCTGGCTCAACTCTTTTCCTGTCTCCACCCATTTTGGCAAGCACAGTGGGGCAGACAACGATGAAATCTTCACTTCAAATGGTCCCGCCAAATATAAGAGCCCACAAAGCGTGATAGGAAACCTTGCAGATTAAGCAACTAAGCTCGGTCCCATACAATCTGATGATCATGATGTAATTACCCCATCCTATCATCATTAGTGAGGTGACACGCTTCTTTCCCATGTGACACATCATAGTTTAGAAGGGCTCGGACGTTAACGCATAATTCACTAATATTTAGCCAATTGCACTATCCTTTCCTCCTAACCCATTCATTCACAAAAAAATCAGCCATAGCATTGGCTTCTCTATAGGCGTGTGAAATCTTTATGTTATCAAACTTGGCTAAAGTCGAGATAGCATCATCAATCCAACAATTAATAGTCCATGAGGGGGGGGGGATACCTAAAAGACTATCTATAATATCTTTGGAATCCCCTTCAAGCCAAAGGTTTTTAAAATTTAGACTATGGGCCAAATTTATAATATGAAAAGCTCCAGCAGCCTCAGCCAGGTGATTGGTTTGAGATCCAAGAGGGGTGGCAGTCACACCTAGAAAGTTGCCAAAGGAATCCCTTATGACTCTGCCGCAACCCACCGCCCCAGGGTTACCTTTAGCCACTCCATCAAAGTTGGCTTTGACCCATTCATTAGGCGGAAAAGACCAGCAAGCACCCTCTCTATTCTTCTTAGCTTGTTTATGGACATTGGGAAAATCAAGACTTATATTACATTCCTTAGCAACCATAAGATCATAGGACGAGTGAGCCACTTTCTCAGAGTTGCTAACCTTTTGGGAAATGGCATTCACATTTTCTTTCAAAAATTTGATTATTTTATCAAAAACAATATCCACCTGTGCTTCTTTATCTCTGTAAATTCTATTGTTTCATTCTTTCCAAAGACCCCAAGCAACATGAGGGAGAGAGAAATCCCACAAGTTCTAAAGAATAGGATTGTGAGTCAGGGCTTTCCATTGAGAGAAGAAATCTTCAATAGACAAGGGAAAAACCCAAGATAGTTGCCAGAAACGGATGATTTTTTCCCAAATTGAGGTACCAAAAGGACATTGAAGAAACATATGACTCACTTAATCTACCTCCATCTTGCAAAGAAAACATCTATTTGGTATTTGAAATCCACGCTTGCAGAGGTTGTCAACCGTGAGCACCTTATTTTGGAGAAGGATCCAGAAAGAGATGTTGATTTTAGGGACCAGATGTTTGAACCAAGCCTTCAACCAGAAGGGGGGAGAAGCCTGGAAAGAATTAATCCTAGAAAAAGCAGATGAAACAAAATAATTTCCTGAGGGATCATCACACCAAACAAGACGATCTCCCGTCTAATCAGGGTAGAGTCTGACAACTAGCAAAGAAGACTGAATAGGAGCAAGAGCCTGAGTGACAAGGCACAAATCCACCCAATTTCCATCCACACGATAGTCTTTCACATATGAACCAAAAAGAGCTTTGCAATTCTCAGCCCATCCACTAAAGGAATCAATTTTTATAAGGGGCTCGTTAAACAACCATCTATCCTCCGAGAATCTAGTTTGGTTTCCGCTTCTAACCTACCAACCAACTCGAGATTCAATAACTTTTCTTCCATTAATCAAATTATTTCAGCAGGTTGAGCCTCTAGGAAGAATATGGGAATCCTTCAAAATTATAGAGGATCTATTACCCTCCAAATATTTTCTTTGAAGGATATCAGTCCATTCCCCCAAGGATGAAAATATTCTCCAAATTTTTTTAGCTAGAAGAATCTTGTTAACCATTATGATTTTTCTAAGACCTAAACCTCTGACCTTTTTCGGTCTGCACACTAGATCCCATCCTATTAGAGGTAGTCTTTTTTTTTATTCAACACTTGACCAAAGAAATCTTTTTTGAATATTTTCAATAGCATCCACAAACTTAGTAGGGATTTTGAAGAGGCTCAGAACATAAATCAAAAAATTCTGAAGAGTAGCTTTGAGGAGTTGAAGTTTACCCGCTTGGCTTAATAGAGCTCCTTTCCAGCCATCAAGCTTCTTACTAAACCTCTCAACCAAAGGAATCCAAAAGGATTTCAGGGGTTTAAGGCTTAAGGGTAAGCCAAGATAGGTGGTAGGAAAGGACTCCACCCTGGAACCAAGGATTCTGACAATTTTATTCTGTCTATGAATAGGAGAGTTGAAGAAGAAAAGAGAGATTTTATGTTTATTAATCAACTGTCCAGATGCCCTCCCATACTCATCTAGTAGAGATTTCAAATTTTTTCCTTCTGAGACATAATATTTTCCCAAGAGCATGGTATCATCAACAAATTGTTGATGAGAACAAATCAGATTGCTTGAGGATGGTTTGAGACAAAGAAGGGATCTATTATCAACCATCCTTTTCAAATTCCTACCAAGACTTTCAACCATAATAGTGAATAAAATAGGAGAAATCAGATCTCCTTGTCTTAGACCTCTGGTGCTTTGGAAGAGAGTCATAGGAGAACCATTAACCATTACAAATATAGAAGCAGTAGACACAAGCTATTCCACCATTTGAAGAACCCTGTTGCAAAACCCAATTGCCTTTAAAATTTTAAACAAGAATTTCCAGTTAACGAGCTGTCATAGGCTTTTGAGATATCAAGATTTAATAGAAAGCCTTCAGTCTTAGATTCAATCAAGGAATGGATATTCTCATGCACTGTGAATATAGAATCAAGGATCTGTCGGCCAGGAACAAATCCATTTTGTTGAGGTGAAATCAGAGTGGGCAAGAGAGTTAAGAGTCTAGAAGTCAGAACCTTCGAGATTATTTTATAGATCGAGTTGCAGAGGCTTATGGGTCTGAAAGCCTCAAATTTCACCGCTCTAGGCTTCTTAGGGATTAGAAACAAAAAATTAGCATTCAACTCTTTTAGGAGACTTCTGTATCTAAAAAATTCTTTACCAACATTCACCACATCTTCTTTGACAATCTCCCAGAACCGGTGGAAGAAAAGAATAGGGAACCCATTAGGACCCAGAGCTTTACTCCCTTCAAAGGAGAAAACAGCCTTCTTAACTTCCTCATTGGTAGGAATAGTGGACAACATAGAGTTATTTTCTTGATTGATCACATTAGGTATAGCCTCTAATATATGATCCTGAACATTTTGGTTATTTTCATCATTCTAAGAAAGAAGATTTTTAAAGAATAAAACAACATGCTTTCTAATGTTCTCCTCCTCCTCATACCTAGTCCCATCCACTTCAAATTGAGAAATTCTATTGACAACCCTGTGTTTTGAGGCTGACAAATGAAAGTACCTAGTATTTTTATCACCTGCAGATAACCATAAAGCTCTAGATCTTTGTCTCCAGAACTCCTCCTCTTTTCCAATGATATCATGCATCTTAAGAAGGATCTCATTCTATTTTTCCTTAATATCATTCAAATATCCTTGCTTCTATATATTTTGTTTTGAATCTCCCCCAGATCCATCTGAAGATCAGATTTAATCCTGAAAATATTCCCAAAGGACTCTTTTTTCAATTTTTTAAGGTTGGATTTAACTTCCCTTAATTTTTTAGCCACTCTAAACATAGTTGTAACAGAGATACTTATATTCCACCATTTCCTAATTTCTTCTTTAAAAGAAGGATGAAAAAGCCACATTTTTTCAACTCTGAATGGGGTATTTTTCTTCTTTTTTAAAGGCTCCGCAACAAAACGAATAGGGAAGTGGTCAGATCTAATCCTAGAGAGGGCTTTAAGCAAATATTATTAGTTAAAGAACCAGTGATTAGAGATTAAAGATCTATCTAATCTAACCTGGATGAGGTCCATACCCTTTCTATGATTCAACCAGGTAAAGGAAGCTCCTTGCAAATCCAGATCAATCAACACCTGGTTGTTGATGAAGCTCTGAAGATCCTCTTTACTCTCTGCATTTATCTGGGAACCTCCAAATTTCTCTTCATTCAGTAAGGGAGTATTAAAGTATCCCATGACAACCCAAGAATCTCTATCAGAAATCCTCCTAAAGGCAGCCAGCTCCATCCATAAGGATTTTTTGAGACCTTTTCCATTGGGGGCATAGATATTTGATTGGATCCAGCTGAAATTATCCCTAATATGGGTAAATCTAGTAGCAATATGGTTCGTTCCTTCCAAAATCAGATCCCCTTTGATTATATGACTATTCCAGAAGGTAACAACTCCTCCTAAAGCACCATTTGAGTTGTTTCCATGTGAAAGACAATGCTGAAATAGATTCATCTTTTCCACTTTTTTCTTTGACATTTTAGTTTTCTGAGTAAGAAGAATATGAGGCTAGTGATCTCTAACAAAATTGCACAAAACATCCTTCTTGTGGGGATTATTAAGTCCCCTAATATTCCAAGACATGATCTTCATGAGTTACCAGGGGAGTTGAGGCACTCTAGGATGGTTTTTTGAAAACCATCTGCAATATCCTGAAAACTATTATGCTCTCTTGTCCATTTAATAGACTTTTTCCATCGAGAGTTCTTTGTTGCTCCACAATCCACCTTTGCTTTTGATCTGGTTGAAATGCCACTTGAGGTTTTCCATTGTTTTTTTCTTTTCTTTTTCTTAGATAAAACTTCTTCTTTGTCAATCTCTTCTTGACTATCCGTCCCTTTACTTGACTCCCATTCCTTATCAGTAAGAAGTCTTTGCTCCCAAGGTAATATCTCCATGATGCCATTCAAATGAAAGGTTGAATAATTGCTAGAAATTTTAGTAGAATGGTCCTGATTATCGAAGGAGTCCTTAACAAATTCCAATGAATTAGGATCCATAAAGTGATCCATAAGCTAATTTTCTATTAACACAATGTAACAATCTGTAAATCAAATGTTGTGAATGCAAAAGTGCAACTAAGTAATGCATGAAATGAGATATTTTAGGCTAAATTTGATGAAATGCATCCAACTAATACAACTCAAAAATGGCACCAAACAAAAGCCTAAAAATAGGGTTTGTAGCTCTATAAAAGGCAGTTTCAGGGGTCAAAGGGACTGATTCGCCCAGGGTGGTGAATGAGTCCCAGTATGGACTTTTTAAAGAATTTTTAAAGATTTTTGAGTGATTTTTATGTTGTCTGAGTGCTATGATGCAAAGCTAAGTTAAAAATGTAGAATTAAAAAAAAAAAAATTTAGATGCCAACAATGCAACCTAAATGCATTTTTTTATGAATGCAAAATTTGAAACCTAGCATGCAAATGAATCCAAGAAAACCCTAATGCAAGATCAATATAGGGCTAGATCTATGATGAAGGACTCCAAATCAGAAAAGAAAATTATTGTAAAATTAGGTTCACCAAAATGTAAGATAGATTTTTGGCTTTCTAATCCTTTCTAACGCTTCTAAGGTTTTTCACCTAAAAGGAGAAAGAAGGGCCAAAATGGGCAATGTTACTCTCAAAATCAATACAATATGGATGGACTATGGATGTAATATAGCTAGATGTAGTGTTTGAATGCAAGAAACTAATAATATTGATTGATTAATTAATGAAAACTAAAGGAAAACAACTTGTTTGAAAACACATTATGTAATGCAAAAACACCTAGAAATTAATGCAAATTGCAACAAAACTTGACGAAATTGAAAGTGTGCACTTGGATTATGGATGGAAACTAGAAATGGCTTCTAGAATGCTGTTGATGCTAGTTTTCAGGCCTGATGGGACTCATTTGCCATTCTGGGCTAATTAGTCCTAGCTCTACAAAACTGTTTCGAAACCTATTTCTTTCAAAAGGGTATCTAAAAATGCAGAAAACCAAAAAGTGACCTTGGAGTGGGATTCATTTTCCACCCATGGTGAATGAGTCCACTTTTGAATTTATGAATACTTAAAGGTGGAATTCGAGGCTCTCGGTCTACACTTTGATTATCTACAGGTGTTTGCTTCCAAAACTCTAATTTCTGAACCTAAAAGTGAGTTTCTGTTGATATTTTTCCTTGTTCAATGAAGAAAAGAACTACACAAATTTTGAACTTGATTCCTAATTATTTCCAAGCTTCCAAGATGCCTAAATCTGCAAACACACAAGACAAGAGAGGGAAATGTTGAATGTTAGGGCATTGGGGTTTTCCTTGGTCAAACCTCTTTTAGGTAATTAAACCAAAATGATGAAAGAATGTAATGAAACATACAATAATGGATTTGACCTTGAATGTATGCAGAAAAACATGAAGGATGTACCCTTGAATGTATGAAAACTAATCTTGAATGACTTGTAATGCTAAATCCCTATCTTGCTTGAGAAGATAAATGATGAATGAGCTACAAAAATGAGTTGAGAGATTGAATGGGGAGAGATTAGCATTAAAATGAGAAGAGAAACACTTATTTATACACACTTGTGCCTTAGTAATCCAAATATACCTCATCATAGGCTTACATAACGTAATTTTAAGTAAAAACCTGAAAGAAAATTTGAAATATTTTGAATTTTGAGCCAAGAAGCAATCATTCACCACCCATGGCGAATGGGTCCCACCTTGGACTTGAAAGTGGGTGTTAGGATTTAAGTTGCATTTAATGCTATTTATCGGGTTTACATTCAAAAATACACTTAATTAAGCCTTATGAGTGCATAAAGGGGTCAAATAAAGCATAAGAAAGGTGTAAATAGTGAAGGAAAGCCTAGAAAAGTGTGAAATTTTGTTACAAGACTTTAAAATACTTTAAAATAGGACTTGATGATGAATTATAATGAAGAGAGTCTAGAAGTGTAACGCCCCGCCATGCAACCCTAGAGGAAGATGCAATAACTACCCAAACGTACTAATTTTTTTACTATTAATTTTTTTTTTAAATTTAAAAATATTTAGTAATTAAATGTGATGTTTCAATTCATGTTTCTTGTTTGGGTTTTAAATTAATCACATTCTCGTAACCTTAGAGGTTGTTGGAAATGGGTAGTGAACTTGCATGTTTTTCATACTTAAACAAAAAATTAAAAATTAGCACGTTTGGGTAGTTGTTGCATCTTCCTCTAGGGTTGCATTGTGGGGCATTACAAGAAGAGTGTAGAAATGTTTTACAACACTTCACAACACGTTCACAACACATTAGTAAAATAATTTTATTTAGTTTGCAAGGGTCCAAGACCTAGTGTGGATGCATAAAATGCCTCACAACACTTGAGTCAAGGCCTCGTTAAGTCCAATTTATCATGAATTATTGCCATGTCAAGTAAGAGATCCTTTTTTCTATGCCACACTTTCTTTGTCTATTCATCTCTCTCTCTCTCTCGATCTATCTAATTTTTTCTCTCTTTATTAGTTGATAGGCTATGCATAGTGTGAGACTTGAGTATGAAACAAGTCCCATTCCTGCAAACCACTATTGAGTCGTTGGAAAACAAGTTTCAACTGCCATTTAATGATAAACCAGCTGCAATTTAATGATAAAATCCTCTAAAATATCAGGTAAAAGCCTCCATAATCTCAATTATCAAATAAAAGCCATTCAAACATTGATCTGACAACTAGATGGGAACTTTCTATCTTCATTTACAATATTTTTTATGAATTTTATTGCAATTTTCTTTTTTCATTTGCATTGGTTTATGTTTTAAATCTGTATGCAAATATTTCATAGTTAGATAATACTTAATTTTGTAAAGGAAAAATGTACATTTGTCTAAATTTATTTCATTCCATTATTTAACACTTATTATTAATTGTTTAATCTAGCCACATGTAGTGCATCAATCCACAAACACATACTCTCTAACATATTAACATGGGTATGTGTAGGATCACGATGGGCCAAAAAGTGGTGATATGATGGGTATGTGTAGGGTATGTGGCTAACGACTTTTTTTTTACCCAAAATTGATGAAACAAAAAGAGTTTTCAAAGGACAATCTCAAATTTTCACCAATATAAATTATGCTTTACTTTGAATTTAATAAATAATTATTATTAATTTTTTATTTGAATTACAACTAAAGTCCTGATTGATAGGTTGATTGAAAAACATCTATAGCTTTGAAACGGTATCACATTTTTTGAATCCAAAACATGCATCACAATATATGTTTTGCATACTATATAATTAAAAAAAAAATGAATTTCATGAAGTTTTGACAAAGTTAAGGTGGTTAGACATATGAGTTTTTATATTTTTTAAAAGTTGTAATAAAAATTTCATAATTAATTATTTACTTGGAAATATATTACAAAAAATATGCATCACATTAGACATGAGTCCTCTACTTATATATTTATTTAAAAATATTATCATTTTATTGTGGTTAGGGTGGTTAGAAAGACACCTTATTTTTCCTAAAATTTAAGTACTACTACATTGAAATTTCCAAATTTCACCAAATAGATTTTTCTTTTTAAAAAAACTTAGTAGTTTAGAAACTACATTCAATTTACTATAGATTCTATTTTTACATATTTTTGAAATAATATAGATAACTTATTCAAATTTTTACGTCAAATTGCCTAACTCTGATTTTTCTAAATTTTTCGCCACTTAAGGGCCTAGTTTTTCCATGATGATCCTACACATACCCACATACATATAGTTTCTATCAACATAATCTTTGAACTTCCTTTAGGTGCAAGTGTTAGTATATACACCTCTCTCTATATAGAATTGTCTCCCCCTCTATCTCTCTTTCTTTTTCCTAATCTCTCCAAAGATCAATTAAACTATTAGACTTTTTATATATTAATTTAATTTGATCTATATAAAAATATATTAATTATTAACTATAATAATTTTATATTTATATTTAATAAATTTTATTTTGGGCATGTGCAGGATCATCATGGAAAAAATAGGCCCTTAAGTGGCAAAAAATTTAGAAAAATTAGAGTTAGGCAACTTGACATAAAAGTTTGAATAAGCTATTTATATTATTTCATCAATGTGTAAGAATATAATCTATAACAAATTGAATGTACTTTCTAAACTACTAGGTTTATTTAAAAAAAAAAATCTATTTTGTGACAATTTGAAATTTCAATGCAGTAGTTATTAAATTTCAAGGAAAAAATAAGAAGTAGGTGGCTATCTAACCATCCTAACCATAATAAAATGATAACATTTTTTTATAATATTTTTGATATAAGTAGAGGGCTCATGTCCCGATGTGATGCATATTTTTTGTAATTTTTTTCCAAGTAAATAATTAATTATTTTTATTACAACTTTTAAAAAATATAAAACTCATATGTCTAACACCTTAACTTGGTCAAAACTTTGAAATTCATTTTTTTTAATCCTATAGAATGTGAAGCATAGAATGTGATGCATGTTTCAAATTCAAAAAATGTGATACTGTTTGAAAGCTATAGATGTTTTCCAATCAACCTATCAATTAGGACTTTAGTCATAATTCAAATAGAAAATGAATAATAATTATTTATTAAATTCAAAGTAAATCATAATTTATAGTGGTGGAAATTTGAGAATCTCTTTAAAAACCCTTTTCATTTCATCAATTTTGGGTAAAAAAAAGTCGTAATCAACATACCCATCATATCACCACTTTTCGGCCCATCATTATCCTACACATACCCTTCTAGAATATAATACCTAATAATAATAATATAACCTTTATATTATCATATTTAATAATAAATATAATTATATTACTTATATTTTGTAATATATAAAAATATAATAATTATTAATTATATTAATTTGACATATGTATTTAATAGATTTGTTTTGATAATATTAAAATTGGAAGGGGAAATACCCTTTACAAACCAGCCATAGAGGAAAACTAGGGACTCACGTACAGTGAGAAAACAAAAAAAGTAAATAGAAACTAATACCTAAATAGTTCGACCAGTAGGAAATAATCAACAAAAAGAAACCAAAGCACTGGGACAAGAAGAAAAACACTAGACATCTATAGGTCTCCAAGAAGCTTGAGACCAGTGATCACGTTCCACTCCTGAGACATGAGCTCAAGCTTTTTATCGAAAGTCGCAGGCCCCTAAAGAATGGCTTGTATCCTTGGTAAGATCATGAGCTAAGGTGTCCACATTCTTAACCTTCTTCTTTTTCACAAGATCATCATCCACCCCTTCCACAAGTCGCTTCCCCTGGCTCTTCCTTATCTCGTCCTAAAAAACTTGAAGAGTGAGGTTCGTATTCTTCATAGTTTCTGATGGTGTTAGATTGACAGTGATGATTTATGTGGTAGGATCTAACAGTGCTTGTGGATTCCAGTGAGTTTTTGATGGATCTTAGCTAAGTCTTGTGGGGATAGTGAAAAATCGTTGAGATTAAAAAATATTGAACGGTGCATGATGACGACATTTATAGCTAGTGGAAAGTAATGTCATGGTGGACAGATGGTAGAATCCTGCGTACCCCGCTATAGTTTTGGTGGGACCTGTCGAAGACCCATGAGGTTAGCGGGGAACAATGCAGATTACATGAGATAGATCAGATGATGCTAGTGAAAGGATTTTTCATCAATGACACATCAATAGTTTGGCAGGACTTTGAAGCATGTCTCTTCCACACAATGATAAGGAGGAACATCCACTTATTGGAGTGACATGATGGTTTCGGTGGGAGTTATTCAAATGTCTCTTCAATGGGGCGATAAGGTGAAAATAAAAAGTGGGACTCGACAAGATGGTGACGATGATAGATTGTGACAAAGAAGAACAGGTGGCAAAGAACATTTGCTTGGTGTGCTAATTCATAGTGTTCTTGCAAATTAGGTGGCGATGACATGGAGGATAGATGTCATGTAGACCCATGTGCTTGAAGGTGGTTCACATTGAAGGGATCAATGGACATCGTCAAGACAGTAGTATGTGTCTCCTCGATATAGAAACATGGTGAATAACCCTAAGATCAACGAAGGAGATTTAAATTACTGCTTGTCCAACGATCAAGATTTAAAGGCACAATAGTTAATGAGGATCATGGGATCAGGGCATGAAAGGAGAAGATTGATGACCTAGATTCAAAGATGAAGATCTCAAATAGCTAAGTCTGTGTGAATAGGGTTTTTCCTACAAACTGACATAGAGAAAATAATTTATTGGTCCAATTACACCTGTGACAAATTGAATGAAGATTTGATCTTCATTGTGGTAGAACAGGATGCAAAAGTGATCGAGATCATATCAGATCGAAGGATCAAAAGAGAGCATTCAATGCAGAATCAAATTTTAGGGTTTGATAGAGAGAATAAATGAAAGTTCTCTGTAAAAAAATTAAATGGTGGTTATGTGCATGTGGCTTGAGGCGAATAGGATGTTTGCTAGTGAAGATAGCAAGTATGGAAACCCTAATAGAAAGTTGTAGCTAATCTGGATGATGGAAAGAATATCAAGGAAGAGATAGAAAGGCATGAATATAGATTGTGAAAGTGATCAAAATTGAATCCAATTATATTAACAAATGAGCTCAGTTAATGTATTCAACTTTGGCTCTTGACGAAAGAGCCAATTTGGGAAAAATTCTCTGCACCCAAATTTAATGTTGGACTCGAGGTGGATTTGTAACTTGGTGAAGAAGGTAGCAAGTGAAAAACCCTAATAGAGGTTTCATTATGTAAGTGTGAGTGTCCAATCTGAAATCAACTAACAAAGATAAAAAAACAAGTGTTAAACATGGGTATGTGCAAGATCATGATGGGTCAAAAAGTGGCGATATGATGGGTATGTGTAGGGTATGTGGCTAACAACTTTCTTTTTACCCAAAATTGATGAAACAAAAAGGTTTTTTAAATAATATTCTCGGCTTTCCACCAATATAAATTATGCTTTACTTTGAATTTAATAAATAATTATTATTCATTTTCTATTTGAATTACGACTAAAGTCTTGATTGATAGGCTGATTGAAAAACAGATCTATAGCTTTCGAACGGTATCACATTTTTTGAATCCGAAACATGTGTCACATTATATGCTTCACATACTATAGGATTAAAAAAAAATGAATTTCATGAGGTTTTGACCAAGTTAAGGTTGTCAGACATACGAGTTTTTATATTTTAAAAAGTTGTAATAAAAAAATCATAATTAATTATTTACATGGAAAAAATTATAAAAAAATATGCATCACATTGGGACATGAGTCCTCTACTTATATCTGAAATCTTATATAAAATATTATCATTTTATTGTGGTTAGGGTGGTCAGAAAGACACCTACTTCTTATTTTTCCTTGAAATTTAAGTACTACTGCGTTAAAATTTCAAATTTTCACCAAATAGATGTATTTTTTTTAAATAAACCTAGTAGGCTAGAAACTACATTCAATTTGCTATATATTCTATTCTTATATATTTTTGAAGTAATATAGATAATTGAACCAACAATTTTGTGGCTGGCTATAGGCTACTCTTGCACTCTTAGGATCTTTCACCTAAAAGGAGAGAGATAGAACCCCAAAATTGAAGTGGTTCACTCAAATAGAAGATTGTATGATGTGATTAAGGCTAAATGCAATGTTGTAAATGTAACTTGTAGACACGTAAAATGTACAGATTGATGTCATGCTCCTGATCCTTATTTACTAACACCAATTCATCATGAATCATCTCCTTTGCTAACAATTTAATTGAATAATATTTATTTGACTAAATTCACCATATTTCATTTTTTAATTAAATAAATCAATTTTATTTGATTAAATCATCATCTCTTGTTAAATAAATAAATCATTTTGTTTAATTAGTCCTATAGTCTCTATTTTAATTAAATAATTCATTTTATTTAATAATTTTTTTAAGTCAAATCCTTTAAATTAAATTAATCAATCTTTATTTGATTTAAATCTATCATCATCCTACTTAATTAAATAAATCAAACTTTATTTAATCATGTCTAAAATCATTATTCCTCTCATTTTCATTTATTTAAATCCTAAAATATAAATCAAATTGTCAAATCAGCTAAATTCTATCTAAATTAATCAAATCCTGATTAATCCTAATGATAATCCACCAAATCATCTAGATTTTGCAACTTGCACATGTAAGTCAATTTAATTGATTTATAAACTCTCCTTTTTCATTCATAAAGGCATGAAAGAGGGAATATTCCTCCAATTTGAAAATTTCCCACCAAAAGGACTTGTACATCCAACAAGGCATTAAAGGCCTCTTACATGTCATTTTCCTTGAGCCAAGTGGAATTTACTTCATTCTTTTCTCCCTCCAACATGTCACTTTCAAATTTCAAATTTGAATCTTATGGCATTTAGCATCCACATTGACCAAAATGTGCTCCACTTCTCTTCAATAACATGTTGACAAGTGGCACGTTGTTATTGGTCCATCTTTAATTCCACATTCATCCTATTCTTCAATCCTCCATCATTCTTTCTTGTAAATAGAGGCCTCCTCTATTGTATCAATCCTCCACAATCTTCTACACAATCCATGTAAGATCATGATGCACAAGTTCATCCATTTTTCATCAAGTTTTCATCATTCCATAGCTAGGTTATGGAGAAATTTAATCAAGGAGCATCAATTATCAACAAATCATCATCAAGCTTACAAGGAATTGGGAAAGGGCCATTTTCCACATCAAAATGGCACCAATTCCTCCATTGGATTGAGAGTTTGTTTTGAGAAAGATTAGATAGCTTTTTATTTGTGTTCTTCATGTAATTCTTGTTCATTTCATCTCAAATGAATTTCATGGGGAATGTTGTTTCTAGCTTGTATATTGGACTAATAATGTGTTTGTTCTTTGTGTTTGTGTAGGTCTAGGATCACCATTCACATTTTGGCACTAGAAGGAGGGAAAATCTTTCAAAATTAACACATTTTTTGGTCAAATTCTACTATTTTTTTATTTTTTTGTCTTTCCAGGTCAAATAATGCCACTGGGTCAAAGTGTGACGCATATGTGGTCTCTATTTTTCCAAACAATGTTGTTAGTTTCACCAGAGCATCGCTGGAATCCTCAAACAACATCGCTTTCATACTAGTGTCATTGTTTTCTCTCAAACAACACCACTGCCTCTATGTTTCAAATGGCGTTGCCTTTGCTTTCTTTCTTTTTCACTCAATCTTAAAATGGTCGTATCTTGGTCATTTTTTGGTCTTTTTCAATTTTTGTTTTAAATGGGGTAGAATTTCATAAGCTATCTAATGGTGTATGTGTTTCTCAACTTTGATAGAGTTAAAATTTTCAAATTTTCACCTAATGTCAAATCACAATGAAACTTGGTCTATATTTTAGGGTTTTTATGCTTGATAATTTATCTAACCCTCATATCTTCTTGTTTCTTGATTTCATCTAACATTTGGAGCTTGGATTGTAGGTTTTCAAGGATCATGGAGCATGGAAATGAAAGAAAAATCATTATCACATGATTGTAACAAGTGTTTTTAAACACTTTGGGAGCAATTATAATCTCATTCTTAAGGCTTTGTTATCTTCAAGTTTTAGGACTCAATAATTTTCATTTGGGCTTAAAAAGAACAATCATATGGATTAAAATGAACTTTAGCAACTTACTACATTTTGTTTTGGGCTTAACAATTGAACAAGCAAATGTCACATTTCAATTTTGGTGCTTAAAAATAATCCATTCTTGCTTTGAAGGTTAAAATGAACATGTTTATTTTATGTTTTGTAGTCTCTTATCCAAAGTAATATCATGTAAAAGGTGTATGCGCTTCTCTCATGCCTCATGAAGATCTTAAGAATAAAAAGTCTTTTGCTGATGTTAAGTTGTATAAGTGATTGCCTCCACACTTCAATTTGGATTCTTAAAATTGAAAAAAAATTGAGTGTGAGTTGAGTATATCGCGTGTGTTCTCTCTTTGTTTCTAAACAAAGATCGATTGAAATATGGATGATCTTTCTTGCTTTTGTTTACTGTTAGAGAGCCTGCCTTGTGGGAAAAAATAATCACCCTAGGGAACGACCCAATCGGGAACACACTAAAGCCAAGCGACGTCCACAGGGTATATAAGTGTGGGTACTTGAGGAAACTTCAAGTATCATAGGGATTGTTTTGACAAGAAGGGAATCAATGGTCTCTTCCCATATGGATGATCCCCCGTGAACATAATGCCTATACTATAACCTTTTGTTTTGAAGTCCAAATCCTTATCTATTTGTTGGTACAAGAACGGTTGTTTGAAGTCATCCCACATTTTTACAGTTCTTGGTAGAGATGAGAAGTATGCCATGAGAGTTTCATGGGTACTAAAACTTGGGTGACCCGTAGAAGTGAGTGTCATGGAGGGGAGATAGTGTGGTCAAGATTTTAATCATCCACCAAGAATAAGTACAACTAGATTTATCCAAGTGGGAATTTAACAAATCTTGTCTCATTCTATCCTAGAATTGTGCATCATTTTGGACTCAAAAAATTCTTTGCTTGGATCTAAAACATTGGAAAAAAACATTCAACATGAACATCAAATTTAAAACCCTTTAGGAGGAGAGAATACCTTTGACAAAATTCAAGTGTTATTGCTTGACCTAGGGATTCTATCCTTAGAGGCTTCTAAGTATTTGAATTTACATCTCAATTTTCTCTCTCTAAAGTCAACATTAGGGAACTATTTCCTTGAATCTATGGATTTCCACATAATGGACCTTGTGGGATGAAAATAAATTGAGACATAGACATTCAGTTTGAAACTTATGCAAGACATTGGATGTGGTAAAAGCAATTCATTAATCAAGATGAAATCAATTGAACCCCACACATATGCTTGTTTATCTTTTGTCTCATGGTATTTTGAGCAAACATTGATCTTTTGGTTTGAAGTACTCTTAGGGAAAATCATGTTCTTCAAAACCTTGGCTTTATAAAAAAATCCCTCTTAGATTTATTTAAGATCAAAACAACTAATCATTTCATCCTTCTCAAACATCAATCAAATCCCATCTCAAAAACAACTTTTCAACCACCGGAAAAATCATTCATACTAGACTTTTGGTAAAATCTTTCAAATCAACATCAAAATATTCTTGTTTGACTAAGTGTGTGTAGATGCATCCTTCTTCATACTCTTAGTTAAATTATGACCTTGTGGACAAGTTTATTCCAAGATAGCATCCAACATCTTGTGGTTTATAAGTCCTTTATCCAAATTAAATCAAACCAATCCAATAAAAAATCCTAGAGTCTAGCATTAATCCAAAGTTCCTAAAAGCTCAAACACCCATATCATTCACCCCTTTCATCCTTCATCTCATCATTGGCCCTAAATACCTTAGCGGTCAACAGGGTCAAAACACAAGAATAACATGTAATATAAACTTTATCCATACATCATAGTGGTCTAAATCAACCAAAATATCAAAGCCTTACAATGTTGATTAATTATCAAAACTCACATTTATACAATCCATACATGGGATCATTGTCTCCTACAAACCTCAATGGTACAAAATATATGAGTATTCCCAATCTAAATTTTGGAACACCTTTCCCTATGGTAGATTTAAATCAAAGTCCAAGCCTACAAATCTATCAACCAAACAATTAATGCTTGAGTCTACAACAAAACAACATTATCCCACAAAATCTATACATGCCAAATGTGAATATAACAAGTACAACTTTACCAAACATGAACATTTCAAATCCAAACTTGGTAAATTATGTGATAGATATGTTTGTGAATAATAAAAATGTTGTTCAGAGTCCAAACAATATGTTAACAACTCCATGTATTGATCCAAGTCAAGGTAACACCATGCAAAATCAAAGTTACCTAAATCAAGGCAATATGATTCCCAACCACAACTATGTTCAATTTCAACCTATAATGCCAAATCTAAACATCATCCCAAATTAGAACATTGTCCAAAATCAATTTTTCCATGACCCCATGCAAACACCACAAGTATGCATTCCAAATCTACTTGAATAAAAACCAAATCAACTATATCAAGGGTGTCAAGATCAAAATCAAGATCAAATTTCTACACTTACCAAAATAGTTGATTCATTGGGCCAAGAGACATCTCCACTGCAAAATCAATACAATCTTCCATTGGTTAAACCATGTCATCAAAGCATTGAGTTGTGTCCACAACCGCATCAAGAACAATATCTCCAATGTCAAGAGGTTGGAAATCAAGATCAACAACATCAACAACAAACCCAATCACCACATCTCGAAGATCAATTACCATAGCTCAAAGATCAATCACCACATCTCCAAAATCAATCACCACAAGGTCAATTAAAAGTACAAATCTCACAAGGTAACAAATGAAAATACACACCACTTGGGGAACCAATCGAATCAGTCACGCAATAGCTGGTACAAGAAAATCTCATTAAAATCCTCATTTATGAGAATTATCAAGAGCCCCAAGTTAAACCACCAGGGTATAACAAGAAGAACCTCTGTGATTTTCACAAAATAAAGGGACACACAACATCAAATTGCATTCGACTCAAAAATATCATCCAAGACTTGATTGATAAAAAAGTAATAACTATTGGGGACAATAATCAAGATTCAAACACTAGCGATAGTATTGACAATCTCTCCACCACAATTGTTGGAAACAATGATCAAGATCTATCCATCAATGAGAACCTTGAAGATGTTTCTACCCAATCCAATAATGAAATCATCATGCATCAAGAGTCATTTTTTAGTCGTGATCAAAATCCTTCAACAATGATCTATTTCAAGGAGTGTTAGAATTATTTGATCCCATTGACATAATCCATGACCCATCGATCAATGATCATGTTGAACATGTCTCTACATCACCTAATGAGTTAGAGGACATATCTCAAGAATTTATTCCAAAGCATGATCAACATCTTTCACCAAAGTCTAGCAATGGTCCTTTCTAAGACATAATGACATCCTTTGACCTCATGGTTATAGATACTGAATGAATCCTCAACTCAAAATTTGATCCATGTCCACTAAAAGATCAAGAGGATATTGAGACACTTTCCATGCCTAATGAAGATATCCAAGAACCCTTTATAAGCAATCCATCCTTTGAAATTAACCAATGTCAAGAACTGGATCCAAAGCATGACAAAAGAGTTTTTAAAATTAATCAAGATCAAAAATTTGTATCTCCAAGATACTACAATGATCTAATGGACACTCTCCTATTTATACAAGATTTTGAAAATAATTATCATATCCATATAGCACATACTCCTCCATTTACCCATTAGATGCTTTCTTTGGATGGACACGTAGATGATCTTCATTCAGAACCAGACTCCTTTACTCCTAACATTATTACACAAAAAGAGCAGGTTATTGATTCCCACAACCAAACTAAGTTGTCAACATTGAGATCAAATATATCCCACATTTATATTAGGAACATCATGTATGAAGATATCCAGCATTATCCACTCAAGGAAACAGATGAAACAAAACAAGATATTCTAGAGTCAACAGAGTAGGAAATTGAAATGTCATCTGTAGTAGTCATTTATTAGAGAATGCTTACTAAACACGACATCTCAAAATAGGCAGAATCAAAGAACAAAGGTGCCACTACCACCATACTGGGGGCAGCTTCGTCTCAAGAAAACATCAACATAGGAAGCACAAAGAATCCTTATAGTGAAACCAATGCCAATACTACAACCAACCACATCATGAATCTTCATCCACCCATCACCCCATCTACGAATTGGGACCAAAATCAAAATAAAGATTTGAATCAAAGCATAAAGAACATCATCAAAGAAAAATAAGATAAGGAGCATAATGGAAAAATCAAATACACATGGATACCAAAGAATATAAAGAAAGATTATCCCTATCAAACTCCATTAGTCAAAGAAACTATGGGGAAAAATAAAAATGGGAAAAGTATCCATCAAAGATGTCCACAAAAGAAAAAGCATTCTTTTCAAGCAACATACAAAGTATATCAAGTAGTTGGTCCTAATTTTGTGCACACTTTCATATCCACCCATCATTGCTCGTCTTCCCAAGTTTGTAGAGTCAAAGGTTCCAAGCTATCGACCAATCCATCTCCTATTCGTAAACATACTCTATCCACTCCTCCATGCATGATATCCAATTCTCATATTGACCATGTATTGGCAACGACCCTCCATCATAAGGATTCATAAGGCACTCTATCACGATATGCACACAAAGACAAATTTAACTTTGGTATCAGCAAAGCAAATCAGGAATCTCAAAAGTTTTATTCAAGTGCACATATCTTGGAAAAGCAGCTTCTTCAAGCAGGATATTGATGACACATTATGACAGAAGCATCTACTTCAACACCACCAGGTGATTTAGCATGAGCTTAAAATCTTTCAAAAAAACCAAAAAAATCAAAAAATATGAAAATCCAAAAAAAAAGGATTGAATTTTTTTAAAAAAATTAAAAAAAATAAAAATCATGAAAATAGTAAAGATAAAAATCGTCCTCTAGTGAAAACTGCATGGGTGATGCTTTGGGAAGGTACCATGATGAAAACCTAGCAAACAGGCGTCATGTGTAGAATCGAGCATCTACATGTGCCACTTCAGGTGGAAGCATCTCATCCCATCCATGATAAATCCAGCATACCATCCATCTTAAACATAATAAATCCATTCACCCATGAACCATTTATTCAATCCATTTTCATCCATCTACACCCATCTTCCAAATTATCTTGATAAAATTTTTGGTGCACACTTTACACTTGCTTGTGGTAAACATCTTGACATGGGTCATTTTAATTGATCCTATCCTATTCAACATTATCTGAGCCATGCAACATTATCCAAATGAGAATTCTTTATGCAGGTACCTTATGTTATCACAAGATAATCCATATCCCTCCATCCATAAGTCTATCCAAGCATCCATCCATGGCATTCCATACATTGCTAGACACCGAGGGAGGATATTTAAATCTTGCTTCGGGAATAAATCTTAATCTATACCTTCCAACTTATGTGGTGATCTGAACATTGGCAAACATAAAATAAAATTGGTCAAAGCACTTGTGAGCAAAAAATTCCAAATCACTAGCCCATGGCATATTTTGACAAGAAGTTTTTCCTTACCAAGCTTTATCTTTCATCGAACATCAATCCAAACAATCAGTACCAGTTGCATCTAACGTGTGCTTCAATGTCACATCAAATCATTCAAAATAATTTTATTCCAAAAACAAACTTCAAAATCCTGATCAATCGAATCTAATCAATAACTCATCATATTGGGATATCCATCCTCATCCTTGTGTTGCTTAACACTATCCTTGCATTGTTGTGTATCCTTAACAATGTTATCATCATCAATCCATCGATCTAATCAATCAACCCTAGCTTGGTTTTCAACAAAATCCCAAACAGAGCACTGATATCGTCACACATGTCCATATCCAAAATGTCAAAATCATGCAAAAAATTCAAAAACCAAGAAAAACCAAGAAAATCCAAAAAATCCAAAATCATATCAAAATCCAAAAATATTCATAAAATCAGAAAATCCAAAAACATTCAAAAAACCAAGATCTAAAAACATCCAAAATCATATCAAAATCCGAAAACACTCATAAAAAATTAGAAACCGTAAAAAATATGCTATCTTAACTACATCATCTCTGAGCTTAAACATAGGCAAGGCTAATATTTGATCATCCCCTGAGACACAAAAACACAAAAGCATTCAAAATACACAAAATCCAAAAACAATCGTAAATGTCAGAAAACCTCAAAACATTGGAAATTTTGAAAATGAAAACATTTGTAAAACATCTCAAAAATACCAAAAACAGCCTCAAAATTTTTCAAAACATCAAAAACATCCAAATAGTTGAAAAAAATCCATCTGCCTCATTTCTCTTCACCCGCAATAATCAATCATCCATAATAAATCAACCGTCACCTTCATCCTTTAGCAATATAAACAGAAACAATCACAATAGTCAGCAAAAGCAAACCTTTAAACACAAAATCAAACTCTTGATCATTCACAAACATGTCAATCGACCTTATATCAATAGCCTTTCAAACAACCTATCAAGTTGCCACCATCCACTAACATATCCTATAATGCATCCTTCCTACAATGGGCATTATCTTTGGAAAAATAACTTTGGATTGAAGATCCTAAACACAACACATCCTCTTGGCTAGAGGTATGAATAACATTAGCTTGTTTGTTTACTTGATCTTTTTCTTTTGATTTATCTTATTGCACTCATTCCGGTGACCTCTCGAGGATGTCCAAACAAAGGGATTTAGAGAGAAAGGAATGGGGCAACGATCAATATCTTTTATCTATTGTGCTTGTTGGATATTCTTGTAAGATAACTTGGTCATGCATGCTTTGTTTGGCTTGTAGGGAGGATGTTTTAGGTTTCTTGTTGACCACATATGGAGGCTTTCCTTTCTATGTTTTGGTCTCAGCTGTTTGGAATATCTGAACTACATTTTAAATGAGGTTTTGTATGTTAGGTGTGAAGAGGAGTACTCCTATCTGATTGTCGAGTCAAAGTCCATCACACTAGGTGCAACACCATCTTGGTACTTTATACCTTGATGCATCGTGCCTATGTGTGTTATCAAACATAAGGTAAATATCCCTTTTAAAATCCCAATTCATGATAAGAAAATCATCATCATCATCATCATCGTCATATCTAATAAAGTCTCATGGATCATGGACTTGTTGGATCCTCTTGTCATCCATCTTATTCTTCTTATTCTTCTATCTTTACTAACATTTCTATCTAGGTATTAAGTGTGTGTAAAATATCAAAATATACATGAGGCTACCCATGCTCAATGACTGTCTATACATCATCAAAATTGTCTACATCAAACATTCAAGCTTTCTAGTCCTCTTTGAGTTGAATTGATCTTGAACCTCTTTCTCATGAGATCGACCCTGAAATCGGACTTTTGGTTTGATCTCTTGAGGGGGTAGTGTACTAGTATACTTCTTTTCGCTAGGGCATCCGAAAAAAATTTAGAAATTTTTTGAATTTCGGTCTTAGCAAGATTATTCTTTGAACCAACACAACAAGTACATTGCTTCAAAGAGGGGAAAAATGTAAACATATAAAATGTGTAGATTGATCCCATGCACCTGATCCTAATTTACTAACACCAATTCATCCTGAATCATCTCCTTTGCTAAAAATTTAATTGAATAATCTTTATTTGATTAAATTTGCCATATTTCATCTTTTAATTAAATAAATCAATTTTATCTGACTAAATGATCATCTCCTATTAATTAAATAAATCATTTTGTTTAATTAATCCTATAGTCTCTCTTTTAATTAAATAGTTCATTTTATTTAATTAAGTTCTAAAGTTATCTCCTTTAAATTAAATAAATCAATCTTTATTTGATTTAAATCTAAAATCATCCTCTTTAATTAAATAAACCAAACTTTATTTAATTAAGTCTAAAATCATTATTCCTCTTATTTTGATTTATTTAAATCCTAAAATCTAAATCAAATAGTCAAATCAGCTAAATTCTATCTAAAATAATCAAATTCTGATTAATCCTAATCCTAATCCATCAAATCCTCTAGATTTTTCAACTTGCACATGTAAATCAATTTAATTGATTTATAAATTCTCCTTTTTTCATTCAAAAAGACATGAAAGAGGAAATATTCCTCCTATTTAAAAATCTTGCCCGAAAAGGACTTGTACATCTAACAAGGTATTAAAGGCCTCTTACATGTCCTTTTCCTTGAGCCAAGTGGCATTTACTTAATTCTCTTCTCCCTCCAACATGTCACTTTCAAATTTCAAATTTGAATCTAATGGCATTCATCATGCATATTGACCAAAATGTGCTCTACTTCTCTTGAATAGCATGTTGACAAGTGGCACATTGTTATTGGTCCATCTTTAATTCCACATTCATCCTATTCTTCAATCCTCCATTATTATTTCTTATAATTAGAGGCCTCCTCTATTGTATCAATCCTCCACAATCCATGTAAGATCATGATGCACAAGTTCATCCATTGTTCATCAAGTTTTCATCAAGTTTTTATCATTCCATAACTAGGTTATGGAGAAATTTAATCAAGGAGCATCAATCATCAACAAATCATCATCAAGCTTACAAGGAATTGGGAAAGGGCCATTTTCCACATAAAAATGACACCAATTCCCCCATGGGATTGACTAGAGTTTGTTTGTTTTGAGAAAGATTAGATAGTTGTTTATTTGTGTTCTTCATGTATTTCTTGTTCATTTCATTTCAAATGAATTTCATGGGGAATGTTGTTTCTAACTTGCATATTGGAGTAATTATGTGTTTGTTCTTTGTGTTTTTGTAGGTCTAGGATCAACATTCACACAACTAACTAATGAAATTGATTGACTATTGATACAAAACCTATGGAATGTTCAATGTTTGAAAACACAATGTGATATGCAAGAATGAACTAAAACATGAACAAATACAAAAAAAATTGAAAGAAGGATGAACACAGTGCACTTGGGCAATGAATGATGAATCTGGAATGATCTTAATGTTGGCAGAAATTAATCAAAATCACTAGTGGGACTCATTTGCCACTAATAGAAAATTAGTCCTGCTACTAGCAAAAACTCCTGAAAACTAGTTTCCAACTGTCAGGAACTGGAATCTGACATAATCTACTTTTTCAGCCTTAAGGTGGGACTCATTCACCATTGATGGAGAATCAGTCCTCTCCCACAATTTTGTGAAATCAAAGGTCAATTCTATAGCTCCAAATCTGCACTTGTCCTCTTATCAGGCTGACGAAGTCAAATCTGCAGAAAATAGACTATAGGTTGGCTCCAAGCTTGAAATAGGGTTTATTTGACTTGAAACACTTTGTTGATTTCTTGACCACCTTTCAACACCTAATTGCTTGATAAATCTGCATACAAAAGTCTACAAACACACATGTAATTAAGGGAAAAATGGTTAAGGGTTAGGTTATAGGGATTTGCCTCAAGTGGTCAAATCCCACATTGGTAATCAAACCCTTAATGAAGAAATGGAATGAAATGAACAAGGAAAGATGAATAAATAACATGCAAATGTCCTAAATTCACCACAACCTTTTTGAAGAAATATGAAGTTATGCTAATGGCTGCTCCAAGATGCTTGACTGATGTTTGATTTAATGATGAAAAGTGCTTGAATGCTAATTGAATGCAAAGTGTTTGATTGGGAGATGTAAAATGATGAGAAAAACACTTATTTATACACTCTTGTGTCCTAATAACCTAATAATACCTCATCACAGGCCGACATAAGTTAACTTTGAATAAAAAACCAAAAGAAAATTTGAATTATTTTGAATTTTGAGCATAGAGGGACTCATTTGCCACCCATGGAAAATGGGTCCCACCTTGGGATTGTAAGTGGGTGTCGGGAATTAAGTCACATTTAATATTTTTTGTCGATTTTACATTAAAAAATACACTTAAGTAAGCCTTATGAGTGCATAAAGGGGTCAAATAAAGCATAAGAAAGGTGTAAATATTGAAATTAAGCCTAGAAAAGCGTGAAATCTTGTTACAAGACTTTACAACACTTCAAAATAGGACTTGATAAGTGAAGAAAAGGTGATTTTTAGGTGAATTATAATGAAAAAAGTCTAAAAAAGTGTAGAAATGTGTTACAACACTTCACAACATCTTGACAAGACACCACAATTTGAATATTTAGGACCTACTATGAATTCATAAGTTACATTGCAACATTAAATCAAATAAAAATAGACTAAGCATCACAAGAGAAAGACCTCAAAGACCATGAAAATGTCAATGATCCATTTTTCTATGGTATATTTAGCCCCTGCTTTAGTGAGAGGGTGAACTTGCTTCAAACTCACACTAAAGTTGTCATGCATATCTGAGGGATCCAAATGCACTTATGCTACCAAGATGGAATGAAAAAGATCAAGAGGGATGATCAAGCCCCCATGATGAAGATCCCATGGAAAACTAAACATAAGAACGAAGGAATAAACAATGTGAAAGAGAAGAAGAAAAGGGAGAATTAGATAAAGCTTCAATCGTTTGTCCAACTAGTTGTGGATTAGATCTAGGTTGTTTGTGAGAAAAATAGAATGTATACTCATTCTAGGGTGATAGAACTCATGGTAGTCTATTGGGTGAGAAGACCCAAAAAGGTGAGATATATATGCTATTTGGTATGCACTCACAAACACATAGGTGGCTATGGGAAGAGTTGTGTCACTGAATGGGCTTCCCACTCAACCATATTAAAGTTATGCCTCCTGATAACTTTAACAAGATGCCACAAAGGAAAATTTTGGTTCGTGATTCATGATACAAGCAAAGATTTGTATGTTTATAACTCATGCACAAAGATCAAGGTACCAGAGGCATGCAAGTTGCATTATGCAAGGTGGAAAAAATGTAAAAATGAAAAATGAAAAAGATGTTTAAAGGAGTTTTGCTAATTTCATGCAAGGTCTATCACTTAGGGAACATTATGTCTAATGTCTCCAAGAGAGGACCAATCAAAGAATAAAATACTCACAACTTAGGGGATGTCGTGCCTCACATCAGGCCACTAAGAAGAATGTAATATACTAAGAGAGATCACCCTTATGAAGGACATCACACCCAATGTCATCCACAAAGTGACAAACACATCGTATGAAGTGATAAGGCTACACTAAAAACCAAGAGTGAAAATGGAATTATGTCAATGTATACCCCCAACTGTAAAGGAATTGCTACACACCATTCTGTGAGCAATTACTTTAAAGTAGAAAAGGAAAGAAAATGTAAAAAGAAAACAAGACATGAGAGAAAACTTGGAAAGCCCCTATGCCAAGTGATATGTTTCATGTACATGAAAAAGAAGACAAAAGAAATGGAGTTTCCCCCTAGAAAGGAACACACCAAACACATAAGGGATCTATGGATTTGGGGTCAGTATGCTTATTGTTGCAATGTTTTTATTAAAGAGCTCAGAACTGTCATCATTCCCCAAAGTACATAGAACTAGAAGAATGACACAAAGAGAGTGAAAAAAAAAGGAAAACAAAGTCCATTTTGGGTCAACATGGAAGATTCATTATAGTCTCAATGCTTTGCATCATCCCCAAAAGAAAAACACACGCAAAAAGAAAACGAAAAGAAACTGCTTTTCAGTTTTGACATGAAGGAGACATTTTGGTCTCAATGCCTTTCGTCATCTCCAATAGGAAAAAACATAAGAAAAAAATAAAGTAAAAAGGAAAAGGGACCAATTGGGTCAACATGGAAGAGACATAGGGCATCTCAATGCTTTGCATCATCCCGAAAAGGAGAGCACAAAATGAAAGAAAAGATAAAGTACAACATATAGAAGAATAGATGTACAAATAGAAGAAGTGTACAAAGAGAGAGAGAACATCAAACACACATTACGGGGAACATGATATGAACATGAAACCGAATGAAAATGTAAAAGGAATTAGTAATGCAAATATAAGTCAATCATTAACCGAGTTATTCGTTTCTGAATCTTAAGTAATATAAGTGGAAAATGAATAACGCAGTTAAGAGACAAAGACAAATGCATTACAAGGACAAGGATGACAATTTCTTGCCCCTATTGAGTGTAGGGAAAGAATGAGCTGAGGTGAGTGTTGGGAAAGGATCATGCAATAGTGAGAATAGAAAACTCTACAACTATAGCATGAGAAGAGGATTCTTTTTTAAGAGATGATAGGAAAGTAGTCAGTAGATTAGTGAAGTGATACTTGTCCGGTATGTCCTTCAATGTCCAACATTCTTCAGTTCGATGTCCAAGAACATGATGATATTTGCAATATGGTATACATTTAAATCTTTAGGAAAAATGACCAACCTATTCATAGGTGGTAAGAGTATAAGGCCTTTATTTAAAAAAAATTGAAGCCTCCTTTCACATTCAGGTGGAGGATGAGTAGGAAACTTGAGTTTTTTCAATTTGTAAGGTTTTTTCATTTGCTAGACTCTCCTTTTTCATGAATGAAAGGAGGAAGAGGACCCATGGGGATCCTAGCATCCTTGGTATTATAATTAGGTAATGGTTTTTCACATGGAAGGACAACATTCAAGTCAAGAGGAGAATCAAAGATCACTGTACCATCATCTTGAAGTCTCCAATATTCAAAAGGAGGCTTATCAATATGAGGAGGGTCTTGATATCCTATTCCTATTATGTTTGCTTCTATTGGTGTTTCTTCTAAAAGTTGGTGAATGTCATGCTCATTTTTTGTGTCACACCCTTGTTGGATTAAGATAGTAAAGCCTTTTCCATATGTTTCTTCAAGGTTGATTGGTGTGTCTGTGACTTTGTGATCATAAAATGGGTGAGGGTGTGGTTGTTTAGAGGAACTAGGTCCACTTGATGGAGGGAACTTAGGTCCTTCATTAGTTTTGGGATTTAGGTATCCAAAGTGATCAGGAGGTGCAACAGTAGGAAGATCTTTTGACTTCATGGATGGGTAAAAGAATGCATTGGCTTCAAGGTTTTCAAGGAATTCATTTAAGAACTTGTTCATGCTATCATAAAATTCTCCAATGATGTCAAAATCATGAGGAGGACAATCATGAGGAGTTGAAGGAGCATGAGGTAGCTCAAGGTCATTAGGATCATACGCAAAGGCACAATTGGACATGTCTACTAAGGATTTCAATGAATTCCAAAACTTTTTAAAAGAAAAAGCCATGATGATAATGAATGCAAATAGACTAGGATGCAATAAATAAAAGAATACAAAGAATCTGTAGAGTATAACAGAAAGTAACTACAAAAAACTGTAATGCAAAAAATACCTACAAAATGCCTAAAAATGTTGTTGAAAATGTACAGGTGGACTAATTTGCCTAGGGTCGCGAATGAGTTGAGTTATGAGATTTTTTTGTGTTTTTTAGAATATTTAAGGTGATTTTAATTCTTTTCATATGAAAAATGAGGATGCAAATGCAAATTTTCAGTTTTTGAATGATATGCAAAAATGAAATCTAAATAGGTCTTTCACTAATGCAATTTGAGAAACCCTAGGATGCAAAAATAAAGAAAAACCTAATTGAATGTTGATGCAAATGAAACCTATGATGCAAGATGCAATTGAAATCATAAAGATAAAGTGTTCTATATGCAGGTTCACCAAAATGAACCAAAAATTTTGTGGTTGGCTATAGGCTACTCTTGCACTCTTAGGATCTTTCACCTAAAAGGAGAGAGATAGAACCCCAAAATTAAAGTGGTTCACTCAAATAGAAGATTGTATGATATGATTAAGACTAAATGCAATGCTGTAAATGCAGATAACTAATAAAATTGATTGACTATTGATGCAAAACCTATGAAATATGCAATGTTTGAAAACACAATGTGATATGCAAGAATGAACTAAAACATGAACAAATGCAAAACAAATTTGGAAGAAGGTTGAACAGAGTGCACCTGGGAAATGAATGCTAAATATGGAATGATTTGAATGCTAGAAAAAATCAATCAAAATCACTAGTGGGACTCATTCGCCACTGATGGTGAATCAATCATGCTACTGGCAAAAACTCCTAAAAATTAGCTTTTGGCTATCAGAAACTAGAATTTGATAGAATCTAGTTTTTCAGCCTTAAGGTGGGACTCATTCACCACTAATGGAAAATCAGTCCTCTCCAAAATTCTATGAAATCAAAGCTCAATTTTGTAGCTCCAAATCTGCACTTGTCCTCTTGTCGGGTTGATAGAGTCAAATTTGCAAAAAACAAATTGTAGGTTGTCTCCAAGATTGAAATAGGGTTTTGTTGACTTGAAAAAAATTGTTGATATCTTGACGACCTTTCAACACCTAATTACTTGATAAATTTGCATACAAAAGTCTGCAAACACACATAAAAAAAGGGAAAAATGGTTAAGGGTTAGGTTATAGGGATTTTCCTTGGTTAAATCCCACTTTGGTAATCAAACCCTTAATGAAGAAATGGAATGAAATAAACAAGGAAAGATGAATAAATAACATGCAAATTTCCTAAACTCACCACAACCTTGTTGAAGAAATATGAAGTTATACCAATGGCTACTCCAAGATGCTTGATTGAATGATGCAAAGTGCTTGAATGCTAATTGATGAATGCAAGCGAACTTGATGATTGGGAGATATAAAATGAGGAAAAAAAAATTATTTATACACTCTTGTGTCGTAGTAATAGCCCAATAATACCTCATCATAGGCCGACATAAGGTAATTTTGAATAAAAAATTGAAAGAAAATTTGAATTATTTTGAATTTTGAGCCTAGAGGGACTCATTCGCCACCCATGGTGAATGGGTCCCACGTTAGGCTTGTAAGTGGGTGTCGGGAATTAAGTCACATTTAATGTTGTTTGTTGGGTTTACATTCAAAATACACTTAATTAATCCTTATAAATGCATAAAGGGGTCAAATAAAGCATAAGAAAGGTGTAAATATTGAAATTAAGCTTAGAAAAGTGTGAAATCTTGTTACAATACTTTACAACACTTCAAAATAGCACTTGATAAGTGATGAAAAGGTGATTTTAAGGTGAATTGTAATGAAAAGAGTCTAGAAAAGTGTAGAAATGTGTTACAACACTTCACAACACCTTCACAAGACAACACAATTTGAATATTTAGGACCTAATGTGAATGCATAAGTTACATTGCAACATTAAATCAAAGAAAAATAGACCAAGCGTCACAAGAGAAAGACCTAAAAGACCATGAAAATTTCAATGATCCATTTTTCTATGGTACAATAACTTATTCAATTTTTTACGTCTAGTTGCCTAACTTTGATTTTTTATGAATTTTCATCACCACTTAAGGGCCTTTTTTTCCATGATGATCCTACACATACCCACATCTTAGAAATCAAATCAAAAACTCCCTATGAGATTCTTTGATCAAGAAGACAATAAAACATAATAAAAACTTGAAATAAACTAAACAAAGCATGTAATCTAGTCTAACTTAAGCAAACCTCCATCCCATAGGGGGAGTGGTGCTCCTTTGATGTGGAAATAAGCCCTTTCCCAATCCCTTTTGATAAGATTGATGATTGAAGATGATTCCAAGTGTTGAATTGACTCCAAATGATGATAACTTAGCTAAAAATGATGAAAATGGTGATTTCTATGAAGTGAAAATTGCTATAGTGATAATGCATGAAGTTATGGATCCATATTGTGAAGATGATGCTTCTATTTATAGAACTCAAGGGTTGAATAATGATAGGATTTGGTGAATGTGGGATAAAATGGAAACCAATGAGAATGTGCTAAGTGTCATAATTCTATTGGAGGAAGATGGAGCACATTTTGGAAAATGTGTTGAGGAAAGGGGGATGCAAGAGAAATAAATAGGAATGGTTGAGGATTTGAAAGGTTGTTAGAGAAATTGAATGAAAATGGTTGGAGATGTGAGAAGATGTAAGAGAAGTTAATACATTTGTAAGAGGAGTTATTGAAGATGTGAAAGGTTTTTGAAAACCTTTGGAGGGAAATTGAATGAGAGGTGGTTGAGAGGAATATTCTTTGGAATATGCCTTTGTGAGGATAAATAGAAGAATTAAATAATTAATAGAAATTATTTTCATGTGCAACCTAGTTAGTTGACCATGGGTTGATTTAACTCTTGAGGAGTTAAAAGTTAGAGGATTTACTAATGATGATTAGAAAGTGATTTAGGATTTATTAATTAAGAATTAATTAATTGGAAATGAGTTAGAAGATTGTGACATTAGATTTGATTGATTTTAATCAAATGAGAGGATTCAGGGAGATTTAATTAAATGATTTGATTTAATTAAATACGATGAAAATTAGTTAGAAGAAGGGTGAATTAATCCAATAGATTTAATTATTTGATTAATAGCTCAGTTTGTAAATTTAACTAAATAATGATGATTATTTAATTAATTGGTTAATTTGATGTGATTTAGGAAGAAGCAATGTTAGTTAATTAGAATTAGATGCATAGTATAAATTGGTACTTTTTCAGTGTCTATAGTAAGAGCTAAAATGAAAGAAAAAATGTAGAATTATAGTGAGTGAAAAAATGTGTTAAGATAAGGTGTCTGCAAGTTGAAGTAGATAACTGTAACAAAAAGTTAAAAAATCTGAAAATACATGAGGTTGGTTATAGTGGAGTAAGAGAGATCAGAGAGAGAGAGAGAGAGGATATTTACTGAATTGATGCATTGTAGGTTATGTAGAACCATTTTATGCATAATTGATTGCAAAAAATTGTAAGAGGTTGTAGCCTCCATTTGCACTGAGTTGTAGCTTAGATCAAGGTGTTGTAGCATCCCTGAAGTTGTTGCTTCTAAAACAGGGATTTGAAGCTTCTTTGGGCTTGTAGCCCTTAAAAATTGTAACTGAACTTTGATGCTTGTGAGATTGGATTAGGACAGTAGATCCTAGCAGCATTTCTCACCGTGGTTTTTCCCATCTTGGGTTTTCCACGTATATCTGGTGTTATGTGTTGATCTCTCTTGTGCTTGTGGTTATTATATTTGTTCATATTTTGTTCTACACATTTGAGTTTAAGGTTGAATCTACAAAAGTTTTTAAGGACAAAAAGTTTTAATATCTACTTATTCACCCCCTATCAGTAGATCATTGTGTTATGAAAATTTAAAGCTTCTCTCATTTCCTTTTGTGAAGTTGTTAAATTGTTAGGAATGAGAAAACCTAAACTACTATTTTATCAAGCCTTTTCTTTAGATGATAAATTCTAGTTTTTATCTAATGTTTTGGATATCACTCATTTTTATTATTCCTCTTGTTGGGTGCCTTTGAAAACCTCTTATTTAAATGGTTGAAAATAGGTTAGAGACCTTTCTTATGCCTAATGTAATGGGAATTAAGGATTTCATCATGTTGCTTAAGAATTCTATTGTCTTTGATATAATGTTTGTGGATTAATATTTATCTCAATCTATTTTGAGGGAGTTTCCTTATGTGCTAAATGGATTTTAAGGTCCCTTATGGGAAATGAAGCCTAGAAATTATCATCAAACATTGTATCAATTTAGGTGTGCACCTTGTAGGCAATGAGCTTGGAAAAGCCAAGATTTTAGTACTCTCATCAGGATGAGGGAACTACTTCAAATTCAAGGAACATTCATTATGAAGAGAATGTGGGAAGCATAGGAGGCTATCAATCCTTGACTAATTTGGGTGGGAATTTATTTCTACAATGACCTTTCAATCAATTAGTAGTATATTTAGTGGTCTCCTATTCTACCTTATCATAGACAACCCTCTATCTAATTTCTCATGGATTCATGCCTTGAAATTATTTAAATAAGGCATTAAAATACTATTAGATCTTATTAACAGTGCTACCAAGAATTTTCTTTCTTGGCCAAAAATTTAAATAAAATTCATATTGTCTAATCAAGACTAGGAGACATTCTAGAGTTTTATTTTTTAGTGTTAATTGACCCCCTAGGAGCACAATCTGCAATATAAATCTTAACAAATATTAGAGAAGCAAAGCTCTTTCACCAATGAGTGAATAATAAATGAGATGAGATGAAGAATAATGTATATTGGCCTTTCTTATAAAGGAAAGGGGAAAGCTAATAAAAATATAACCAACAACAACTACCAATTAATTAAATCCACTAATAAACTATAATGAATTATTCCTAAGTAAACTTAAGTAGGTAAATATCTTATTTACTCTAACACCCCCCCTTAAGTGCAACTTAGGGAGATTATTATGCAATATGGGTCCTGACTACACAACCATGTTAGGTACCCATTTATAATGCAAAATGCATCACAATCTCTCACAAATGGAGAAAAATATAAAACCCTGTGGGAAAAAACTCCTCTCCAAAAGAGAGAAAATAAAAACAAGATGCATGGATGGAGGAATCAATAACACCCCTCAAGGACTACATACATCATGTATATACAATCAATTATTCTCCCATAGGAAGGAAAAAAGGAGACTACATAGCCCCCCATAATGAATAATGTCCTACAGAAATGGTAAGTGCTTGAAGGAAAAACATATTCCAATACCTACAATGAACCAATGTTCAACAAATAGGAATCCCAATTAGGAAGGAAATGATAATCTTGTTGCTTAGGAATGATGGAAGTACTTAATGAAGCCTGTGGATCAACTATCTCTAACAAAGAATCAAGAACCTCTAAAGCAACTACAACCTCATCTCAAGTATCAAAAACCTCTTAAGGATCAAAAGAATGGTTTATCTTCTCTAAATAATAAAGAGGCACATTGGTATTGGAAAGAGGATCATTGAGAGATGGTAGAGTATCATGATCTCCATATGATTCTTGAATGTAAGTCCAAAGAGCATAAGGGCACTCAAAATGAATAAGTGAATCCAAAAGGTCATCATTTATATGCTCAAAAATAACTCTGAAGACTTTAGCCCTATATCCTTTCCAAATAATATACTCACAATGTGTGCATGGTATAGGAACTTCATTATACAAATATGGCAATAGATTATGCTCACTAAGATGAGTGAATAAAATCACTCCATTGCCTAATGTTCCCTTTCTCCAAAGAAACCATTATAACTAATAATTATTCAAAATTTTCAAAGATAGTTATAAAAACCTCCAAACAAGAATTATAAGGTTAAAAGTCCTGATTTGGTGCAAAAATTGGTGGGGCCCATTGCTTGATCTCCATCCGAACTCAAAGAAAACTCCATCGAGCCTAGAGAGCATAGCAGCATACAGACCACCAATCACCACACAAGAGAGACATTTCACGACTACATGAGCCTTTACTCACACTAATGAAGGAAGTACGAGGCTATATGAATAGAAAGAAATTGTATCACACCACCAATGTGGGATAAATGTTCGCGGCCAAGTTAAAAAAACTAGTGAACTACTTTGAATATGCAATGTGGGCCCTCCTTCATATGTTGTGTAGAAGATGAGAACCCTAAAATGAAATATTTATTCAAGAATTTATAAATAATAAATTTTGTTCACAAATATATGGCCAATAAATGGCTTGTGAAATGCCTCTAGTATGCAAATCAAATGCTTTTCAAACAACAATCTCATTCCCTCTCTAGACAAAAAATTGTGGCCTCTTCATTTCACAGAAAAATGATGCCTTTCTATTCAATACCTCAGATACCTTGGCTTATTTCAAATTAGAAAAATTTCAAATTGCTGCAACATTCGTTTCCAATCCATCCATTCAAAAAACGTAGCCACCAAGAAAGAAATCATGCCCATGAAAAAGGATTATGAGTAACGATGAAGAGAGGGCGAGTGGATGCCAAAGGTAGCACCCCAGCCAAATCGCGCCTTTGCTATGTCAAATAGGGAAAAATCAACCCTCTTTCAATTTGCAAAAAATGGCCCTCTCCTCAACAAAATCACGCCCTCCAATAGTGCACGTCTCTCAACAATGTGTCATTGAAAAGTCAGATTCAAATGCCTTTCAAAATGAAAATAATGCCTTCCTTCAATAGAAAAAATCTTGCTTTTCCAAATGAACGAGATCTTTGAAAAGGATTGAAGGAGAAAAATAATATCAGAATAAATGAGAACTTAAAAATTTAACAAATTCCAAATTCCAAATAATCTCCACTGAATAAATGATCTTAAACTCCAATGAAAACTCTCAACGGGAAGGAGTTGTAGATAGTGGCCTATGATACCTTGTTGGTATAAATTCACCTCCCAAATACAAGAGAATAAAAACTCTATCACCAATGAGTGAATAATAAATGAGATGACATGAAGAATAATGTATATTGGCCTTGCTTATAAAGGAGGGGAGAGCTGGTAAAAATGTAATCGACAACAACTACCAATTAATTAAATGCACTAATAAACTATAATGCATTATGCCTAAGTAAACTTAAGTAGGAAAATATCAAATTTACTCTTAACATTATTGATGTTATTCCTCCCCAGATGATTTACCAAGTTGGGGCTAAATCATCGAAACCTTGGTTGAAGGATTGAGAATGGTATCTTGACACATTGAAGTTCATAATTATAAGCCCTATAAAAATATGCATGTCTTTCTTCTCATATTCTTATTATTAGTTAGTTGAATCATCATTAAAAATTTAGTCTTCTCTTGGTACTTGGCATCATAAATTCTAGTCTATCTAGTCAACTATTCTTGAGCCTAAATTAACCCATTTTCCTTACATTGAATTATTTATCAATGCCTCCTACTTAGTTTTTCTTTAAATCTTATAGGAGTTCTTAATCTTCATTTTCTAGTTTTAAACAATTTGAGACTCCTAAATATATAGATCTTCCAATTTTACAGTAGAGTTGACGAAGGTTGGAATTGGATTCATGATTTCTTCAAGTAATCTAGGCTTGATCCTTTTTCATGGCATGCAATTTTGTTAGGGGAGTAGCCTTGTCTACCTTTCAAGTATACCCATATCTAGCATGCTTTAAAGGTGAAAATTCTCTTCAATATAGAAATGTGGCTCCTTTTCAAAGATATTTGAATGATGTTAATTTCTATTTGTATACTAAACCTATGACTTACTCTAATATTCTTATGTAGATTTAGATACAATCTAACAATGTTTGGTTTGAAGCAGAACATTTATAGGAGCTTTTAGTTCACTAGGGTAATGTTGCATGCATTATTGTTATTGACCTACCTCCCTCCTCTTCTTGTCATCAAGAAAACTGGCACGGTCATAGCTTGTTTTTCAAATAAGATTGTGGATTCAAATCCCATGGATCTCGACTCTTGGAAAATAGAGATAAATTTATCTTGGACTAGTCTTAGCCCACATGAACAACTTCAACCTATTATAATGGGCAACATGCTCTTAGTTGACCTAACTATGGCAAGTTTTCATAGCTTGAGCTAGCCATCTCTCTAGTTCATACGTAACAACTTTCAAATGACACTCTCAAGAAAGATGGTTCTCTCACTAGCTAGGAGGCGATTAATGGTAATTATGTTACTATTTATCTTTATTGAAACCCTAGTGATAATGATCTACTACCTACTAGTGTTGCATTAACTATTTAAGTTTTTGTATTATGTTTGAGCTTGATCCTTTAAAATTTTGTCTTTGTTTTGGACACCATCTCACATAGACTTTGAATGTGTTCCTTTCTACTACTCATCCTTTTAAAAATATTGCACTATTATATTTTTAGTTAATTTAAGAAGTTAAATAATGAATTATTCATCTAAAAAATAAATTTGTATTTCTTTAATGAAAATATATATTATAAATTAAAATAATTTTGTAAAAATTAATATTTATAATCTATTATTGTGAAAAAATTATTACAATACACTTCAAATACATTTTACTTGTCATACATACAATTATATAGAATAGTAAATCAAATTAGATAATCTAATAAATTTTTAAATTATAAAATATAGTTTAAAATTATAAAAATAAAAGATCTACAAGAGAATTCCATTCGTGATGCCCCCTCCACACACACACACACACAGACACACACACACGCATATAATCCAACAATACAAAGGATACCTAGATGTAGTAAAAAACAAGAATCACCCAAGAGAAAAAAATGACACAAAAATAGTCAAACTGAGTTGGTTCCAACTATACTTGGTTCCTGTTGTTGTATATTTTATGACATCTACAATTATTAGCATTATTATTTTAATCACTATAAATGAAAATAATACATTAAGATGTTGATGATTTCAAAGTCAAGAATTTGAGGCATACACAACTAATACATATTTGTTTAAATTACAAAAACTACATTGAGAATGTATTGTAAAACCACAAATTACTCAATGAATGTTGTAGATTATTTTTGATAGATGTAAAAAAGGGTTTTATAGGGACTTGAAACCATAGAGTTTACAAACCAGAGAAAAAAGCACCATGAAGGAACCCAAGAAAAGGAAGGCTGCTAAATAGAAAAAACAAAAAAGGACAATAGCCACCAACTAAGAACCAACAAAAAGCTAGTATGAAGCTAGCACCAAGCACAACCAAAGCTAACCTAAGGACTTTAAAGTCTCAACAACGTCAGCCTTGAGGTTGCACATCTCCTGTGTCACCTTTTTCAGATCCTAGATCTCATGAGGCAAATAATCCACTTTTCTCTTTAGGTTGGCTCTAGTCCTCTTCGATGGGCCAGAATCCTCTGTCTTACTTTTATCCTTATCCGCTTCTAGGTCCACAACCAGTGACCCCTGATGGGTATTTTCCAGTTTCTCCAACATAGTGCTCAAAATAGTAGCATTTTGTTTAACAACTCTGTGGCTATGCTCCATGATGGTTTTCATAGACTTTTCCTTGATTTTTCCAATTTCTCTTTCAATATGCTTAACCTTATTCTCATTTTCCTTCTTCATCTTGTCCACGCACTCAATAGTTCTTTGAATGTACTCGGCCATCGCCTTTTTCTCTTCCAGAGTCCACAAAACCTCAACAGTATTTTGGGAAAGCCCTTTTGCTTCCATGTTATCCAACTTGCTAGTAATGGCCCTATTTTTTAAGCCGAGGTCCTTAATCTCATGGAAAACCCACCTAATGATCCTAAAGTAGTCAACAACCCCATTTCTTGCAATTTCCAAAATATCATCAAGAAATTCTCAGTCCGACTTGAAGTAGTGATCATCACGATCAAGATTTCTAGGGAATTTGGGTTTATTCTCTTTGTCCATTGTAGGGTAAGAGGTATAAGAATCCTCAGTGGCTTTAGAGGCGGCAAAATTTTCCTTCGGAGAGTCCTCAAAATATGAAACCATTTTTTTAAGGGGGGGTCCTTCTTAATTTTTGCTTCCTAAGGAGTGCTAATGGGGGTTTTTGCAGAGGAGTCTTTTTTCTTCAAGGGTTTTCTCAGAAGGGTTTTCTTATTTATCCCTTTGGGGAAGGGAGAATCCTCCTCTTCCCATTCAGTGTCTAAATCATCTTTGTCCTCAGATGTGCTAATATTAGTATCATACCCTTCTGATGCAGAGGTCAATAAGGGATTGGACAGGGCCAACATGTTTTTATAATGCTCATGAATAAGCCAAATAAGGCCAGTATGCAAAACCAAATTCTTCTTAGGAAATTTTCTATGCTCCTCAATATTGTTATTCAAAGAGTAGAACAAGTAGTGAGGAAGGGAAACCCTTACCTTATGTCGAAAATGATTGAGGAGGGAAAAATGATGACCATGGACTCTGGTAAATTTGTTGTCCAATGTAATGTACTCCATAAGGATTGTGAGCTCCAAATCTTCTTGACCATCCCAGCATCAAAATAACTATTGGACACTTTAACCAGCTCCTTCCTTTCCTCATTTGTTCTGGGAAAACTGATAACAGCTTCATACGAAAACTTCCTATCACGAAAGAACTTGACCCCCTCAATCGAGAGACCAGTGATTTCCCCAATGAGGTTCTCATCCACCTTAACCTTTCTCCTTGAGAGAATAATTTCACCTTTCTTCCAATGTTTAGCAAAATACTTTGTAACTTTTGGGTCAAGACCATAGAGTTCTTCAATGAAAGACTGTAGCCCACCCCGCTTAATTTGCTTCTAAACCTTCAAATTTTTCTTTTGCTTCTCACAACTAGTCGGCTCCACCCTCTTTCTGCTTCCCCCCATTGTAGCGTTAACTTTGTTTCTTTTGTTTGCAGGGCAAATGAACAAAACAAAGAGCCAACATCATAACCAAAGCACCCACAAAACGTGCTAGTTCTTACAACCTATAAAGATTATTACGACAACACCATCATATTGAATGATGTGACAGTACCTGGCATTACTCTCCTTAATCATCATTCAATGCAATAGCTTTCCCATGAGTGATATCATACTCTATTAAGGCTATGATGTCAGCTCTTAGATCCTTAAGATTCAGCCACATCTGTTGCCCATTTTGTTTGACTCCCTCATTAGCAAAATAGTCGGCCATGCTGTTTGCTTCCCTTAAAACATGGGATATTTTTACCTTATCAAAGTTGGATAATAAATATATAGCTTCTTCTATCCAACGTTTAATAGTCCATGAGGGGGGGGACTTGCCTAGGAGACACTCTATAAGGTTTTTATAGTCACTCTCAATACATATATTTTTAAATTTCATTCTATTAGCAAGGTCAAATACATGGAAAGCTCCAATGGCTTCAGCTAATTGCTGCAGATTGTTAGGAGAAATTGTTCTCTCGTTTATTTTTAATGAATATAATTATTTAATTATTTTTCTTCTCTCTTCTTTATAGCTGAGACTCTCTTCTCCATGTGTCATTCAAGAGGGAAAGGCTATTAGATTACTTAATTGTTCTTCATAATGATGAGAGAAGCGTTGATCTTGTTTATACTATCTGCAATTTTCGGTTCTCCTGTATCTAGCCAACGCGGTGAGGACCAAAATTCGGTTGATCCTTCTGCCTATATTATGCAATGTAAATCTCTGATATGTGTTAATAACATTGATGCATGGTTGCAGGTTTCATTAGCCTCGACTGCGGAGGCACTGACACTTATGCAGATGATGCCGGAATACAATGGGTGCCAGATGACGCTTACATAAATTCTGGTGAGAAAAAGATTCTCAAAAATGTCGCTATTGGAGGAGAAGGATCAGGGCAAATGACCAGCCTTCGAAGTTTTCCCGAGAAAAGGAAGAGTTGTTACCAGTTAACGCCAGTGGAGATTGGAACAAAATATCTTCTCCGCGGAACATTCGTTTATGGGAACTACGACAATCTCAACCTGGCTCCCCAGTTTGATCTCCTTGTGGACGCTGATCTTTGGGACCGCTTGTCATTTAGTGATTCAAGCACATATGTTGTTCAGAAGGAATCATTTTCATGGCAAACTTAGATCCCGCTTATGTCTGCCTTGCCCAAATCAATGACAGGTATGGAATACCCATTATTTCTTCTTTGGGACTGCGGCCTCTGAATACAACCATGTATTGGCCTGTTAGCGTGGATTATTCACATTTGAATTTGGAGAGGACCAATTTTGGAGCCAAACCAGTTGACAGTATCATAAGGTAAGCTTTCCATACCATCCATGATCTTCTGATTGAGATTTTGTAGTGTGTGAATATAATTCAATTTATTGTGCAACATCGAAAATTCAAATGATAATTAGATAGTTAATATATATTATTAATTTTTAATTGTTATTTTGTTTAAAATAATTAAAATGTTTATCATTTGGTTTGTAATAAGCAGATATCCAGATGATTTATTTGACAGACTTTGGTCTGCTAGTGTAGAAGACTTTCCACCTAATACAACTCAGATGAATGTAACAATTGGAACAGCTTATGACCAACCTCCTTCTCTTGTCATGCAAACGGCTCTAACAAGCATACCTAGCTCTCCTTCAGTGATAGATTTTCCCCTGATGAGATTCAAACAACTTGGGATCATTTACATTTCTATGTATTTTGCAGAATTGCAACCTAATTTGAATTCATCAACTATTCGAGAATTTGACTTCTTTCTAGATGATGAGAAGCTTAATAATGTTTCCATTCAGCCCAAATATCTGCAATCATCAAGTGTATCTGTCCTCAAAATTGGTGGTGCTAGTAATCCTTTAGCATTTCACTTGCAAGCAACAAATCGTTCTACATTGCCTCCAATAGCAAATAGTCTTGAAATATATCGTCTAAGTGATCGACATCAGCAAGGAACTTTCACTACAGATGGTATGTAATTCAACTCTCTAAATATCAATTGAATAAAATGAATATATTTTAACATCTAATGTTTAGGTGTTTGAAAATTTGATTGTTTCTTAAATATATGGATAAGTGTTTTATATTTTATTAAGTCAGGCTAGTTTTTTAATAATTCCTTAAGATTTTATTTAATAAATAATTGTTAAATTTGTTATTGTAAAATTATTGATTTTTTTTTTTGGTTCATTTGTTGAAAGATATTAAGAAGTTTATTTTGTATATTTAGATTTTTTTTATTATTTTCTTCATTTATCTCATGATAGATTTTGAAAATCTTGATTGATAAATACTTTTGTCTAACAGACATGATGGATTCTATATAAGAGATGAGTTTTGTTTTATATATGTAACGTAATCATCTTTATTAACTATGATAGGTGGTCTAATTTAATTTTTTAATTTTAAAACTGTAGTGGAAGCATTAGCCATTATCCAACAAGAATTAAGTTATACTTATGTTGGCGATCCATGCTTACCCTTGCCTTATTCATGGGATTGGTTAATTTGCAATTATGATACATTACTGAGAATTGTAAACTTGTAAGTATCAACTTAAACTTCCATTTACTTTTATATTTATAAGTTATTAATTTAAGATACTAGCATTTTTTATTGTTCAGATATTTATCAAATAAAGGATTAACTGGTAGTATTCCTACCAATATTAGCAATCTTACGGCTCTTGAAATTATGTAAGTTTTATTTTTTTATTATTATTTTTTTTATGTAGGTTTTATTTTAATATATTTTATAAATAATAATATGAGAACTTTTTAATATATGTATTATGAGTGGGAAATTCAAATTGAAAATTCTAAAGTATCAAGTCCGTCCCACTAGCTAACCAACTCGGATTGGAGGATTCTAGAAATCGAAGCTGAAATCACCATTAAGCATTCAATTTATTAAATAATTATTTCTATGTTCGCATACTATAACATCGAGAAAAGTTGTTTATAAACTGTATATTGTTCTTGCAGTGATCTTTCTAACAACAATTTAAATGGAACAATACCTGAATCGCTGGCTACTTTGACAAAATTGAAAATGCTGTGAGCATATTCTTGGACTATAAATTTTCTCGAATTATTCGTCTTCTTGTTTATTCCTTAATATTTTATGTTAAGTGCTTCTTGAATGATTCTTTCATTAATTTAGAGAACAAAAATCTAATGGGAACAGTACCACCGGCTTTGTTAAACAACACGAATCTAATTCTCAGGTAACTATCATAAAATCTTTTGTAACTTAAGCATTGTGGGTCATTTTTATTTGCATTTTTTAAAAAAGTCTAATAGCATTCTGATTTATTTGTTTTTTTGAAGTCTATCTGGAAACATGAATCTTTGTGAAAGGAGTGAGAATAAATGTAAGAGATCATCTAGAAAGAAAGGCTTAATTGTCGGCTTGGCAACCAGTGGTGGCATAGCTTTATCCATCCTCTCATGCGTTTCTGCACTAATTATTCGCAGAAATTGCAAAAGAAATGAAGAAGAAAGTTAGTTTTATTTTTGTATTTTCCTCTTTTCATACTCGATCAAATCGACAAATATAAGCATTTTTAATAGTGAAAGCATTCTCATGTGACAAGAAACCTTATTTCTGCAGTGTCGAAAGAGCTAATAGCACCAAATTGGATAGAATATAGCTACAAAGAGGTCAAAGAAATTGCTAATGACTTTACTAGGAAAATTGGGCGAGGAGGATTTGGTTTTGTATTCTATGGCTGCTTAAAGAATGGACAAGAAGTAGCTCTCAAAGTTTGTTCAGAAACATGTAAACAAGGATCTCGAGAATTTACAACAGAGGTTCATTTGATTCTCTCCCTAGTTGGCCCTTCATCTTTTCTATGGAATACCTCAATTATTTGGTATTTAATTTGTCCCACTCAAATGAAAATTTGTAACTTGTAGGTTGCGCTACTTTCAAGAATCCATCATAAAAATCTAGTGAATTTATTGGGCTACTGTTTTTGATAAAAGGGGGATAAACGGGTTTTACAGGGACCTGAAATCGCGAAGTAACATTACAGGAAGAGACCAAAACAGAGGTCTGAAAAACAGAAAAACTGCCAGAAAGATAAAAACAGCATTAGCAGGCAGCAACAAAAAGCCTTAAAGAAACCAGAAAAAGGCCAGCAAACAGAAAAAGTTGGGCCCGACCACAGCTAATTCATAGAATTCAGGAGCTCGTCCGCAACCTCTTCCAAGTCCGCCATTTCCTGAAGCCCCTCCATAAAAATCTGAGTCATGTTTGGGGTGGTCAGGGCTTTCCTTTTCGTGCTTGATCTGGTACGTTTAGAGATTCCAGCTTCCTCGTCCTGGTCTTTCTCCTGATCAAGATTGACAATCAAAGCTCTATTCTAGGTTTTCTCCAGTCTTTCGGACATTGCCCTGATGATAACAGAGTTATGTCTGGCAATTCTACAGTTTTGCTTGGCAATTTTTTTCATAGTACCTTTGATTTTTTCAATATCATTTTCGAAAGTGTTGTCCTTCACGTTGTAATTTATTGGGCTACTGTTGTGAAGGAGGACATCAAATATTAATTTATGTGTTTATGTCAAAGGGAAATTTGAATCAACTTCTCCATGGTAATCTTGTGTTGTTCTATTTTATTGTTTTTATGTGATAAGACTAGTTTGAATCAACTACATTCTATGGAATTTTACTTCATTCTTACTTATATTGTAAATATATTGGCGACTTATGGTATCTATTTTTAATTTTCTAGAAGTAAGAATAAGATAAAAATAATTAAATTTTTTTTACTTATCTTTGGGAGTTTAATATATTATTTTATGGTTGTAGGATCATCTCCATCAAAGCAGTTTCTCAATTGAGAAGCCAGGCTTAGCAACGCCTTAAATGGAGCTCAAGGTATATCCCCTCCCCAACATAAGTTAATTATTAATTTTTGACCTTCGAAAAAATAATTGGTGGTAAAATAATCAGGATTGGAATACTTGCACTTTGGTTGCAAACCTCAAATAATTCACAGAGATATCAAATCATCCAATATATTGTTGGGTGAAAGAATGGAAGCAAAAATAGCAGATTTTGGGCTGTCAAGAGAGGGGCCATCTAGTGAAGCAACTCATGTTTCAACGAATGTGAAGGGAACAGTTGGCTATCTTGATCCTCAGTAAATTATTTCTATATTCTTTTTTGTGTAGTTATTCATATAACGTTGACAAAATTAGAGCAGAAACACTTATATCATTTTGTTCTTGCACACCTATATCATAAGCAACAACTTAACAGAGAAAAATGACGTGTATAGCTTCGGTGTTGTAGTTTTAGAGATCATATCCGGAAGAATGCCTATCGATTCCAACATTTCAGAAGAACAGTGTCACATTGTATCATGGGTAAGCACAAGCACGAAACTAGTATCTAATACTTCTAAATCACTCAACAAAAAGTAGATAGTTATTTTGATTCAGTAATACTGTTTTATATGGTTGTAGTCAAGGTCGCTGATTTGTGAAGGCCATATTGAGAGCTTAATAGATGCAAAGGCAGGGAAAAACATTGAGTTGGGTGTAATGTGGAAGGTTACAGAGTTAGCATTGTTGTGTACAGAGAACCAACCAAATAAGAGGCCCACCATGAGCGAAATTGTGACGAAACTGAAAGAAGTTGTTGGACTACTTTATACAACAGATAGTTCAGATTCTGGTTTAGTTAAGAACGCTTCCTTTGCTAAAAATTTCTCATCAGCAACCGATGACAACTCCCTCCCCTCTGCCAGATAAGATAGGCTATATGAGACCCCAAAAAGTGGAGTAGGCCCATTGCTTTTGCTAAAACTATTTGTTTAAGTCAACCATGAGTGTTACATAGGGATTGGTACATAAATAAGTACTTGTCCTTGAAGTACTGTAGTTATAGTGTTTGTTTCGTAATAAAAATTTTAATGGAAATATATTTAAAATAATATAATAATATTGTTAAATTATAGTTTTTGGGTCAAACTTTGAAGTGTAGATTATGCACGTAAAATATTTAAAAAAACATGAATAAATGGATCATGGTGAGATAATCTTAAAAGTTTTGATTACACTATTTCAAACTTTCAAAATTATGTATTAGAGATAAGTGTTTGTCTAATAATACTTCAAAATCTAATAATTAAGTCTTGTATTATTTAAAATATTATTATTAGAAAAAATATATGATGAATGAAAAAAATTTCAAACACTAGAAATACACACTTTGTTATAAAAATTGAAAATTCAAATTATATAAATTTAAGTTCTCCTAAATCAATACATATATAGTGTTCATTTTGATGCAAAATTTGACATTATGATATATTTTTCCTTACAATATTATAGAGTTTTCATTACCAAACCAAATTAACTATCATAGAATAAGATGAGCCAAATTAACCATTGAATACATTAGTTCGACTACTACCACTTGATCTTCATTCACATCATTCCCTTTCTGTGTTTTCTAACCCTATTTTTTCCTTGTATCCCTTTCCTAAGCCTTATTTATCCTTTCGATGTTATCATTATGGGAATCTTCATATTTCCTTATGACTAAGGATGGGGGCTTCATCCTAAACAAAACTTTTGGGAGAAAAACTAAAAAATAGAAAATCAACCTAATTATGCCAATTCAAAGTTGCAACATCAATATAAAGAATAATACTAACAGAAACACAAAACTTCTTGTAGATTTGAGAAGGGAAGAATTATGTTTTCCAGTCACCAAAAGTCACTTTCAAGAGGTAAACTAGGACTCATTCACCCATGAGTGAACGGTTCTTTTCTCAAGGATTTCTAAAATATTTTCGAAGCCTCTAATGCTAATTTGGAGGTTTTGATTTGTCTAGGTTTCAATGTTGTAAAGTTGGAAATTAGATCTGTAAGTGAGATTTTGTGATTTGACACCTTTGACAACTTTGACAACTTTTCCAATCTTGTTGTTCAAAAGGTCTCCAATCCTTCTTCAACCTAAATCTACAACACACACACAAGAGGGAAAATTTGTTTGTTTTTGGTGAATAGGGGTTTTCCTTGGTTGATACTCATTTGGGTAATTAGACCTTGAATTGAAATGAATAAAGATTGAAAGGAATGAAGAATGAAAAATGCTTTGTTGCAATTCAACAAACCCTTTAATGTAGATTTGCAACTTGCATGAGATGGATTTAATGGATGTGGATTTCGATGCTTGAGATAATTTTTTGAATTCTTGAGCTTGATCTTGAAACCTACATCACAATGTTAAATCCAAAAACATGCATGATGCAAGAAGACTTCGACATAATGATTAGATCTTGATTGCTGCAATAAATCACTAATAATTCTACTCTTAAATGCTCTTGATCATCAAATTTTATCTTGTAAACTTGAATGAAAAATATAGCTTCTTAAATGTTGGTTTGATGAAATAACCTTGTATTTGTAGGTATGTATCCTTAATTTCCTAAAATTCAAATATTACAAGTCGACATTGAAATATGGATTTAGGGACATTAAAATACCACCAAAAATATATTTTAAAATTCTATTCAATGGCCTAGGTAGGATCCATTTTCCCATGGGTGAATGGGTTTGAGGTCCCTATTCTTATTATTGGGTTTCCCCTTAAGAAAATATAATTGTTGATGGGTTTTTTATGCACCTTCTCAACACAGGCAGTGGGTAGGTGCACTACCTCTCTTAAAAGGTAATCTCCAACAACAAGTTTTTGAAAATCACCCCAAGGTCTCTTAGGTGTTAGGTCATGACATGCATGAAATTTCTTAGTTTGGTTTGATGTGATTCTGCTGGTAATCGCAGGGTAGACTTACAGAGTTAAGCTAAAAGGAAGGTGAATTTTAATATGGATTTCCTAAGATGGGGAGGTTGGTGTGCAATTGTTGTAGGTTCAAACAACAGGCTTAAACTCCAATTTCAACTTAAGATTTGGCTTTACAATGTGCAATGAACCTTAGCATAGGTTATTTCTAAAAAAGGGAAAAAGGTAAGGGAAGAGAAAAGATTCCTAGGTATGAAATTAGAATTGAACAGTGGTCATGGAGGATTCTACTATGAACAACCTTCCTAAAACAAGATTTCACTTAACCAGATTGTATCACAGTCTAATGAAATTTGTGCAAGCTTCTAAGGACTGCAAATATTCAATCATTCATTCACCATAAGCATGAATAAACAATGGAATTTTAGAGTAGCTTTCAATTTAAGTGCAGACTAACTTTACACTACTGCCTACCATCAATAAACAACAAATAGAATGGACCAAAAAGGTTGCTAACACACAACAGAATCCTTCAAAACTAATGAACAACATCAACTACTCTACCAAATCAAATAAAAACATGAAGAAAAAAAAAGTAAATCTATTCAAATCAACTAAATATGGGCGAAGAACCATGTAACATGCTATAGAAACTCAAGAGTCCACCAAAAGCCAATGAACTTCTATTAAAAAAATTTCAGCATGCCTTTACAAAAACTCAACTCTCTCTTGAAAATGAGAGGAGACCCCCTATTTATAGTGTTCAAAAAGACAAATGAATGGCCAAGATTGATTTGCATTGTGTGGCTAAGACTCACTACAGGCTATGTGCATGATCATCATGGCAAAAACACGCCTTTAAGTGGCGAAAAGTTCAGAAAAATAACAGTTAGGCAACTTGACATAAAAATTTGAATAAGTTATCTATAATATTTCCAAAATATGTAAGAATAGAATCTGTAGAAGATTGAATGTAGTTTCTAAACTACTAGGTTTTTTTTTTTTTTTAAATCTCTTTGGTGAAAATTTCAAATTTCAATGTACTAGTACTTAAATTTCAGGGGAAAAAATAAGTAGGTGTCTGTTTGACCACACTAACCACAATAAAATAATAATATTTTTTTATAAAATTTTAGATATAAGTAGAGGACTCATGTCGTGATGTGATGCATATTTTTTGTTATTTTTTTTCCAAGTAAATAATTAATTATGAATTTTTTATTACAACTTTTAAAAAATATAAAAACTTATATGTCTGACCACCTTAACTTGGTCAAAAATTCATGAAATTCAATTTGGTTTTTTTTAATCCTATAGTATGCGAAGCATAGAATGTGAAAAATGTTTCGAATTCAAAAAATGTGATACCATTTGAAAGTTATAGATATTTTTCAATCAGCTTATCAATCAAGACTTTAGTCATAATTCAAATAGAAAATGAATAATAATTATTTATTAAATTCAAAGCAAAGCATAATTTATATCTGTGGAAAGCTGAGAATATCCTTTAAAAACCCTTTTCATTTAATCAATTTTGGGTAAAAAAAGGTCGACAGCCACATACCCATCATATCGCCACTTTTTGGCCCATCATGATCTTGCACATACCCTTCAAACTAGGGTTTCACCTACCCCAAAATATATTACAATTTAAAATTACATCTTTGCCTCTTTCCCTATTTTTTCCTCTTGTGGCAACACTGTAGCACTTTTGTCTTCTAGATGATTTCCTTTATTGTAGCTATTCTGTGAGGATATTTTCACTAATGACTGGGTTTCCCTCCTACTTCTTCAAAGCAACATATTCCATAAACTTGTTGATTAATGCCTAGAGCTTATCAATCTCCATTATATTAGATTGGAGCACCTGGTAGTTCCATTGCTTGGATTGGCCTATGAGTGTATCCCAATCTCCATCACACTTAGTCGTGTTGTCCCTAACTTGTTCAAATTAAGCGAAAACCCGAGCATAAAAACTCATAAAATCTGTGGTAAGCTCGCCTGACATTCCATCTTCCATATTCTTGTGGAAATAGGGATTTATCTTTTCTAGATCAATGTTGACAACAAGCATATCATAACCTGTGATTAATTTCAAATGCTGAATACAGTTTGCCCTAATGTCTTTGGCCCAATCATTGTTAGGCTCCACTTTACAGAGCACTTGCTCTAGTATCTCTTTTCTATGATCAAAATCCAGTTTCCACATATCCACCATCCACTGATCGTCCTCTGTTAGTGCAAGCTCCTTTTCCCATATTTTATGAGGCAGCCTAAGGATGGCCTCAGTTTTAGGATAGGTGGACCCTATATCTTTGGGAAGTCAATGCAAAAATTCCTCGTGCCCTCAAGGTATTTTTTTACTTCTTATAACTTATTTGTTGTCTTGATAGCATGATTGATGCCCATTTTTTTAGCATACAAGACCTGTCAGAACCAATCCGCTGTAGTCCTAGTCCAGTTCTTTCTTTTCTCAAGCTTGTCGATATGGTCCTTGGACAACAATTGTGGTGGCGCCAAGGATGTGTTGGGAAGCTCTTCCACGGATGACCACTACTGAATATAGGTTGTCAAATCAGCCACCTGTGCCTTGAGTTCCTCCATAGAAATCTTATCCTTCTGCATTAGATGTACCATTGTGGCAAAAGACTCTTGGAGATGATCTATTTTATGTTCTTTGGTGACTGTCCCTAGGTTGATGGTGGAGATGTTATAGTATACCCCTTCACCCATAACTGGTGTGGCAATTTGCATAGTCTTAGATCCAGAAGCATCCATGGTTAGTTTGGATCTAACTTTAGGCTTCTTTTCTTTCTTGGTGGTGATCTAGGCTTGGGCCAAGATGGCCTCCAATCTTGCTCTTGCATCCTTTGGGGTAGGAGCTTTCTTCTCCAATTTTTTCTCAAGCCACTCGAGCATACAAGATACTCCCCTTTGTGATTCATGATCATGCTCTTCTTCATGGGTGTGTTGAATAGTTTCCATCACCTTACCAGCCAAAGTCTCTTGTTCGGTCATTTCTCCTTCTTCTTCATTTGAATCATGAATGAATACAATTTCCTTTTATGGAGACTCAATGGCTATATGCTCTTTGGGGCTATCTTCCCCTTTGTAAGTTTCCTTTTCTTCTTCTTCTTCATTCCCATGTTCTTTGGGCTACTCCATTCCTGGGCTTTCATGGGTTTAGCCTCCTCATGGGGTTTATCTTCTTCTTTCTTTTCCTCTTCCTCATGTTGAGGTGGCACATCTTCTTGTTCTTTCTTTTCTCACTTTTCTTGTTCCTTTGAGAGAGGTATTTCTTCATCACATTTGGGGCTTTCATCATGCTCCCCAATTGGAGGTTTAGTGCCTTCCTGCATTTTTTCACTTGATTCATTTTCTTCCTCGGAAGGTGGTCTTTCCACTTCCTCGTCGGCATGCCTCAACTATCAAGGAAACTCTTCCTCAAGGTCTGCGTCAAAGGTGTCCACAATATATTTGGTGCTAGCATCTTCTTCATCACTCTCGAAAGACTTTGTTTCATGCACCACTTCATCGATTGGCGTTGTAACTCAAGATGATCATGATAATCATCTGCTTCTTCCTCAATTTGTTTTTTGGATTCCTTCTTTTGTCATTCCAACTCCTTAGATATTTCCATTGTGGCTTTCATTTCTCATGGTTTAGTTGGAGGATTTGAGGTAGGAATGCTAGCAAGAATCTGTGCTAGCAAAGATTGAATAGTTATGTTCATTAGTACTCTAGATAGCTCTATGGGAATTTTTTACATATTCTAGGAGAAAGCCTTTGAAAGTGAGAGCGTAGGCACTGGTATTGTTGTTGTTGCCAGGGATAGTGATGTTGTCAAGGACATGGAAGTAGAGGAAAGTAGAGAAGTGGTGGCAGAAGAAGAGTCTATGGTCACAACCTGCACAATAGGTGGAGAAGAGGCAAGGTGGACCAAGATATGCACCACAGGAAGAGAAGTAGCAACCATCTCCTGAGAAGCAGGTGTAGGGGCAGTAATAGTGGAGGTAGCAGGTGGAGATTTTGGTTGCTCAGCCTCCATTTCCTCTCCCTCATGAAGTGGATCTTCTTAAATGGTAGGAATCTCTATGAAACTACATGATCTCCTATGTTTCTTAGAAGGTTCTCCCTTCAAATATTTTCTCAAGTAAACCTTGAGGCTGGGTTGTTGCTCAGTAGCTTCTTTTCTCTTCCTTGACCTGGTAGTCGGAGGAGATGTTGAAGTTTCTCCTAATGGGGCAACAACTATCCCACTGTCTGTTTCACTTGTTAGATCATTCTTGAGCCTCTCATAGGTCAAAGTGACCCCTTGCTACTTCAATTTGGAAATTTTCCCATCAATACATTCTTTTGTTCTGGCCTCGACGGGCTTTGTCAGAATATCAAGGTCATCAAACTCTTGCTCATCCCCGTCAATCAGTGGTAGTCAGAGATTGGAAACTACATGGTATTGAGGATCCATCACTATGTTCTCATCTTCTGCTACCTGATTTGGTATGGGAATAGATTGACCTTTACGAAATATGTGGTCCTCCACATATAGTGCCTTATCCATCCTTCTTTATCATCTTTTCAATTAGCCCAAAAGTCCTCAACACTATGTAGATGGGTGTATTTAGGTCTGACTACCTTCTTGAGTTTACCATATGGGTCCATCTATGGCCGGGTAGTGTGGAGTCTCAATTGGTATTCCACTAGTTCTTTCACTGAATTGTCGACACACTAAGAGGTATGGAGTTTGTATAGCCCTTGGCTGAAGGAGAGGGGATAAGGAATCCTCGCCTTATGGATACAGGTGAACTTTAGATACTGAATGAATAAGAAGGAAAACTATTTGAGGAAAGTGTTGGCACTATGGGAGACTCTTCTCTGGAAGTCACCCCTGAGCAATCTGACAATATAACCTATGAAAGTGTCATTGACTCTGCAGTAGTCCCTCTTAAAGTTTCTGAATTGTAGTTGAGAGTACTTATCGTAGACTTTCATCTCCCAGTCTGGTTCCTCGTCTGGAGCTCTAAATAGGCCTCTGTATTACATCTGTTCAGCCAACAAATAGACCAAATAAGATGTCATGTAAAATTTGGAGGTCTTCTTTACAACCATAAATTTCTAATGGAAGCAATCACTAATTATTCTTGCTCAGTAGAACTTGGCTTATCCATGAAGAATCTCCTATACGAAATATACCATCTAGTCCTCGAAATAGGCTATGCTTGGGAGGCTCATGACCCTACTTAGCAAGGTCACCAAGTCATGGTAGTCCTCGTAGAAGTGACTGCGAAAGAGCTCTTGGGGCACCTTAGTTGCACTGCCCCTGTTCTCCTTCAACCAAAATTGATTAATAAGTCTTTTACACTTGAGGGGGTCTTGATCCCACATAGGCTTGCCATCATCCATGGTTGGCACCTCCATCTCCCCGAAGGTAGGGATATGAAAAGTCCTTGTTATTGCCTTAGTAGTCATGTTAGCCAAGACATTTCCATCTCTGTCTACTATTGTTTTGGTTTCCTCTTGGTATGCCTCTCTGTAGGCCATAACAAGCTTGGGGATGATGAGGGTAGGAGGGAGGCCTGCAGCTTTGGCCAACCCACTGCTTCTGATATTTCTTGCATTCTCTGTTTTAGGGTTGATCTAGACCCTTTGCTTAAATTCGTTCAGGTATACATGTTCGATGTTTGTATCTGTGATCTGTTTCGAGGTTAAGGTGACTTTGGAGTTCAGAGGTTCCCCTTGGAACTTATACTTCATCTGATCTTTGTCATATTTTCCACGAGGTGCCTTGGTTGTCTTCTTTCCTTTATCTTTCTCTACGGCCTCTCCTAAAGGTACTACAGTTGATTCCATATATCCTGTAAGGAAAGAGAGGTGAGCATATTTAAGCTTGAAAACATGGGAGCATTGGCAAAAACCCTACAAATAGAGTTAGATTGGATAATTCAACATTTGAGAAATCTAACATATTATCCATATTGACATTAATAGTTCATAGGAGGGAGTTTGAATAATTTGAGCCCTAGGGGTTGGAATTCCCTAGGCTGATGGTTGTTTTAGAGCTGCTATAGGGGGGATGATAGCAGGGCACGACAACCCATCTGTCCCGACCCACCTTCATGTTTGATCAATTTGTCAGGTCCATTGTGGAGAGTACCCAATTTTAACATTTGGGTAAAAGTCAATTTGGTGATTGGAGAGCATTTGGATAATCCTTTGGGAAATTAGAATAAAAAAGAGCTTTGTTGTTAGGAGTTTGTCATTGAGGACTGCTCTCGCGGGAGGATATTCCGGGGGTGGAGTTTCGACGGACGTGACCCATGGCTCCAGGAGGTGGTCAACACAATCTCTTATTGCTTGGGCATTTTGGGTTTGAGGAGGTGAATGGACGTCAGGTGGTTGTTGTTTGCAATGACAAATGTCATGCAGTAGTTTGGTAAGAGCCACCTGAGGAATCAGGTCCAACAAAGAGTTTGTATTTCACGTTTACTTTTTTGTTTTTGTTTGGAGAATCCAGCGGCTAGAATAAGGTTGGATTTTGAGCATGGGGAGGACATAACCAATTTTATTCATCATTATAGTGGTGATGGGATGGAGTCCCAATGACATTTATGTCTACGATAGATGACCTGCAAAGGTTCATTACCTAGTCATTATATTTTGCATCTCAATGGCTACAATGGGATCGGGTCCTAGAGGTTGAAATGCTGGATGTTAGCGGTCGCAAAGGACAGCAGGTTTAGCTTGGTGGCCCACAGATGGAAGTCTGTGAGGTGGGACCCAAAAGATACTTTCATTTGGTCGTTGGTGCATGAAGTCAACCAACAGAGGAGGAGTTGGGGTCTGAAGCATCAAAAGGATGAAATCAGACTGTTGTTTGGAATGGCAAATTATGAACAACACCCTGGGGAAATAATCATGTGGGGGCGGGCCCATGCGAGTCATTAGACTCCATTTCAGTTTGTGAATTGATCAAGTTTAAATGGAAAAAAGGATGTAGTCCCCACGTGATGACGGACCCAAAAGAGAGGTTTTTCGTTTGTAAGTTTCTTTTGTTTTCAAGTGCAAGCGACAATGATGGGATTACGCGGGTTCACGGAGCATGAACACTCTGGCCGAAGAACGACGTCGGGGAGTTAAGGTTCCACGGCCATTATATGGGTGATTTGCGAAGTTTACCATGATTTTATCATATGGGTTTTTTATGCCCTAGCCTCCTCTACTTATTTCATGGGTTTCTCTTCCAAATTCATCATCTTTACCAGAAATCAAAGAAAAATGTGAAACGGGGTGCAGGCGAGAGACTCACCTCAAGAACCCTATAAAAGAGGCAAAAGATCAACTAGCAAATGTGTTGGATTGGTGATGACACTCATTGGGCTTGGAGGTGCCACAAGGAGATGGCTCTAGATCATTCTGACCTCTTTCTACTCAACTAAAAAAATGATAGTGATAGCTCAAACTCACCTATTTATAGAAAATAGGGCATTAAATGTTGGTAATAAATGCTCATATGGTGGACACTGAATTTGAAACACTAAGGAAAATAGCTAGGGGATTTCGCAAAGTCTTGTAACTTTGTAAATTTAAGGGGTGAAACATGGTCAACTCAAAATGAGCTCTTTGGGAATCACTAACTATTTTGAACACCAAAATAGGGGGCACACAACACGAGGCAGTAATAAAACAACCTGGTGAGGCAAAGGAAAGAGAAGGTCCCCGTTCTGAATGGGGCGTGTGTGTTGAGGGCACAACAAATGGTGACTCTACTAGAGAACGCTCCGAAGAATTCTAAAGATAAATACTCATTTAGAACCCAGAATCTCTAGTTTCATAGACCAGGGGCCGATGTCCAAAAGTGAACTAAGAGAATGAGATACTTAGCTAATTCAACCTACGAAACATATCAGAAGTGTGTGTTCTGTGAATTCATTCCTTTTCTTTAGAAACTATGACAAATGGTCATTAATCTAACTCAATCGAGCTACATAAATCATCCAAACCTAAAAGTAACCTGGACATTGCCCTGCTGCCAGTCAGGCATCCATAGCCCTAGTAGATTTGTCACTGTGACCCCATGGATATTGCTCTCTTGCCAGTTGGGCGTCCATAGCCCTAGTAGAGTTATCCTCACACCCATACAATTGCTGGATTTTAGCATTTTCTTTTCCTTTTTTTTCTTTCAATATTTCTTTTAACACTTTCTTCTTTTTCTCAACTATGTAAGCATTGTTCTGCCTACTATGGGTTTGGAAACCACAATGGTCACTGAAGCAGACTTAAGATTTTTTCGCTCACTAAGTCATCATAAACATCTATTGTACAACCCTTTGGAAACTATTAATATGCATTTTTTGAAAGATATGAGATGAACGTAAAAGAGGATTCAACCAAGGGTTGGGTTCTACAACAAAGTTCAAATGATGAAGCCATCCCATGACAACTATGAGAGACCAATAGTAGAGAATGAATATTTAGCCAAAGAACACTATGAGCGGGAAACAAATTGAACCATTCATTGAATGAGCACGACCACCATAGGAAAAATGAAGAACACCCTCATCAAAATAAAACAGCCAAGAAATGAGCAAAAAACTAAGCGAAGCAACACAAAGCAGCGGAATGAAAGCAAACCAAAAGAAACCTAAACTAACCTATGTACAAGTATTTACAGTAACAACTCTAAATGAGCTCAAGCTTGGAAATAATGCTTTAGGTGTTGCTCATTGATAGGAAATAGGACATCCTCACCAGTTAAGGTCTTTAGGTAGAAAGCATTGTCTCCAAGGATTTCAACAATCTAAAAGGGGCCAAGCCAAAGTTTGTCGAATTTGTTATGTCCCCCTTTCTTCATATGGGCCTTGTCCTAGCATAGGACTAAATCAAAAATTTGAAAGGCCTTGATTTTTTCTTGGTGGTTGAACCATATTTTGACTACGCCATGATGTTTGGCAAAATTTTCTATTGCACGGTCACATACTTTTTCTAAGTGTAACAACTCATCCAAGTGAGCTTCTCTATGATCCCCCTCTTCATAAAAGTCATTAATGAATTGGAGGGTGGGGATTTTCAGGTGGATGGGGAATATAGGCTCTAAGCAATAAACAAGGTGGAACAGGGAATCACCAAGGGAAACCTTAAGGCATGTGTGATCTACCCAAAGGGAAAAACGGAGTTGGGTGTGCCAGTCCTTGGGATTCCTGTCAAGCAATTTTTTGATCATAATGATCAGGTTCTTGTTTGTGGACTCTACCAGGCCATTTCCTTGGGGGTAGTATTTAGATGAAAACTTGAGGGAAATTCCATAATCAAAGGCCCAACTGGAAAACTTGAGCAAGGATAAGGCAAAGCCATTACCACACACTAATTCATATGGGCAACCAAAACGATTCAAACTAAAAATTTCAAGAAAATTTGTATCTACCTTTGTTGTGCATTGCCTACATGCAACAACTTTTGTCCATCTAGTGCAATAATTAGAAGCAGTTAGAATGTACCTGTGTCCTGGAGATGACATCAAGCTTACCAGACCAATGAATTCAAGACCCCATTGCACAAATGACCTCACCTCCAAAACTATTTCCAACAGGACAACAATATTCTTCTCTCTGGTTGTGGCAGTCTGACAGATATGGCACAGGCGTACATGGTTGTGGGTGTACCTGAATACTATTGACCAATAGTATCCTACTCATAAGATCTGATGTGTGGTAGAAGGGCCAAATCCATGACTAGTGCCAAACTTGTTATGAAATTCCTTCAGGACCTGATATGCTTCTTATTTACCAAGGCATCTTAGATAGACACCTTTGTGATTCCTCTTATATATAGTATGGATCCATGCAACATATAGCTTCTACTTTTCAACAAATAGTAGACTGTCATCATACCGCTCCCTTGGGGAAACATCGTCAAGTTGGTACTGATGAATTGCAAGTTCAAGTCCTCCTTCAGCTATTGTTTCAATTATTGTTCAGGTGAGTGTCTATGCTTTCACTAATTTCATGGGCTGAATTTCCATGTCAACAGGGTAGCCCGCTTTTCTCTTTGTTCTCCTAGCTCATTTTGCATGAGTTGTGTTTTCACTACTAGGTCAGGAACAATAGCAAACACCTTATTGCACAAAATTTAATGCCTAAATTTTTTAACTCCTCTGACAAGGGCATATGCTTTCTTTTCCACATTGTGATATTGCAGCTTAACATCCTTCAAGGGAGCACTCGTGAAGGAAATTGGGTGCTCATTTATGTCATTATCCTTTTGTGTCAGGATGCTAGCACATTAGTTATCTGAAGAAAAGGAGTAAATGTAGAATGACTTTAGATAGTCTGGGCTCACTAAGACAGGTGGCTCAGTAATTGCTTTCTTAATTTCTTCAAAGGATTGCTCTGCTTCTGGGGTCCACTCGATCTTGGCATCTTGTTTTAACATGGTGTTGAGTGGCTTGATGATTTCAAGAAAGCCTATGATGAATTTTCTGATGAAATTTATCTTTCCAAAGAAAGATTTGAGCTCTTTCTTGTTGGCTACCAGCTGGATCTTCAACAAGGATTGAATGTGCTTGAGATCAATGGAAATTCCTCATTCCAAAATAGCATGCCCAAGAAATTTCCCTTCAGTGACTTTGAAAATACATTTCTTCAGATTAAGGGAAACTTCAAATTCTCGGCACCTCTGAAATACTTTGCACAAATCAGAGACATGATCACTCTGTTTCTAAGAAAACACAACCAAATCATCTATATATATGATTATGCACTTTCCAATCAGGTCCTTGAAGACAATGTCCATTACACGCTGGAAAGTGGCTCCAACATTGATGAGCCCGAATGACATTCTTTTATAGAAAAAAGTGCCCCACTTGGTGGTGAACATTTTCTTGTGGCGGTCTTCGTACTGCACCATCACTTGATGGTACCAAAAGTACCCGTCAAAGAAGGACATCATTTGTGAACCATTGATGATCTACAGTACCTCTTCCAATGATGGCACTGAATAGTTGTCTTTCTATGAGGCTTTGTTCACATTGTGGAAGTCCATGCACAATCTGATATCTCCATTCTTTTTCCTAACCGGGACCAAGTTAGCCACCCATGTGGAGTGCCTAATGGGAAAGATAATTCTGGCTTGAAGTAATTTCTCTAGTTCTTTGTAAATGATAGGCTCCAACAAGGCATTGATGGGGCGCTTTCTTTTCCAGAATGGTTGCACATCGGGCTTGAGAGGGATGGTATGTGCAATAATGGAGGTATCATAGGTCTTCAAGTCTTCGTAGCTCCATGCTACCACGTTGTGATTATTTTGCAAAGCATCAACGATACCTTTCTTTTCTTCTGTAGTGCATACTTTTCCAATAAAAAACATTTTTGATTTCCTCAGTTGTTTCGTGGTTGTCAGTGTCACACTAGTTACTTATGGAATCTTTCTTCATTTGTTGATCTTGATCTCAAATCTAATCCAGGTCAAATATGTGCTCAAGCTAAACCATCCCTCTAGGGATCATATTGGTTTTGAGATTAATGACCCCTTCCATATCTAATTCATCTTCTTCAGGGTTAGCTTCGTCAATTATTTAGGTTGCAAATATGTCAGAACTTGTGATGAATTATAGGATATTCTTATCATCATTGAATACTTGGAAATGAGTGACATTCTCTGGCATAGATGGTGTGAAAGTCAACTCAACTGTGAATTTCTTGAGTCCAGACAAGGAGAGGGGTTGCAAAGTACTGGCTACTTGAGCCAAGGCATCAACTGTATGATTCTGGGAATATGGGATCAGTTGTATATTAAATACATCTAGACCCTCTAAGAGATCCCAAACTCTATGCCTATAGTTTGCTAGTCTTTTGTCATGACAGGAGTAAAAATTCTTGACTTGTTTGACCACTAATTCGAAATCACAAAAAACTTGTAGCATTTAACATTCTTTCTCAAAGCCATTAAAAGATGATGGCCAAAGCTTCATATTCTGCTACATTATTGGTGCAATAAAATTGATGTCTGTGAGCAGCAAAGTAGGTCTGACCCATAGGGATGATAAGTTTGAATCTGGCGCTGGCTCCTTGTTTAGATTTTGACCCATCAAAGTGTAGATTCCAAAACTTAGGCGATTCCTTGATTTCAGGTCCAATGAGGCACAACCTCTCAATTAGTTTCACACTTGAAGTAGAGGTTTCCTGGGTAGGTGTTGACTTATTAAGGTCTACACCAAGCTACTATGTTGACAACTCTTCTTTTGGTTTGACCCATGCTTTGATATGTTCCACTATTATCTGGCACATACAACACTCAAACTCAGAGTGGGTAGGGTTGTGTACCCTACACCAATTAGGCAGTAGGAGCTCTTGGAAATTCATTCTCACACCCAAGCTAAGCTGATTTTGCATGCATTTTTCCATAAAGTCTCAGAATCCATCCAACAATCCTAAAGTATCATTTTTAGGGGACTCCTCATCATCAGATTCTACTAGCATTTCCATGTTCTGAGGTGTATGGGAAAAATCGATTGGAGGGCTATATTGGACTTGGAAGACTTCTGCAACCATTCTCTCTCTGAAATCTTCCAACTCTTCTTGATATGAGACGAGAGAGTAGTTCCCCATCTCGGTCTCAGCAAACAACACCTCATTGGTTTTTTTATACTCAGTAATCATGAACTTCATGCATGGCTCATGATCTATACATATCTGATTTGGCAGTCCCTTCCATGGAAGCCACATGTGAGAGTGATCCATTGCAACATATCCATTCAACGTTCTAGCAAAGTCCTACCCAAGGATAATCCCATAGGTGTCAGAGATGTCTGCCACCTGAATGTGAATGAATTTTTGTATCCTTGGATCTACAATGATTTGCATTGGGATGTGATTCATTTCTCCCACTATATTAACCTTTGTCTTGTCCAGTTGAGTCACTTTTCTCCTTGAAGGTGTGGGAGTAATCCCAAGAGCTTTGCACACTGCGAGGGGCATGATATTGGCTGATGCTCCTGAATCAAGTAGGAAATTGTTCATATTCTTTCCAAATATTCGGATGGTGGTGAGGAAGAGAGGTGTTTCCAACTTTCCTTGGAATAGACCCATAGGTGTGTCCGCCTGAGCCACTTGAGATTTTCTATTATCACCGGCCTTATCCTTAGCGTACCCAGAGGGTTGATCCTTGGGGCTTTTCCTATTATTATGATTTGATTCCTTTGTAGGTTGCTTACCTGTCAGCTAATTTTGAGGTGGATCTGCCTTCTTCCCATGAATTTGCTGAATGATAGGCTCACTTGGAGGGTCCTCGAAAAAGACTCTCTTAACTAGTATTTCTTGTGTTTCCTTAGAAGAAGGGTGCTCATTAATAATTCTAAAGAAGGCATGCCTAACTGTAGGAACTTTAAGTAATTCAAAGGCAGATAAGATGATCTTGACTTTCTTGAACTCCTCCATGACATATTTTCCCATTTGCTCCATTTCAGTTTTGAAGGCTCTACCTATGGTAGAGCTAGCGAGATGAACTCATGTCTGGCTTGATTTATTTTAGGGTTGGCCTTGAGGTTGGTTTTGTGGCTGGTTTTGTGACTGATTTAATGGCCTATCCTTGTTGAGGTATTGAGTAGGCACATGAGGAAGACTAGGATTATTGCTGGCATTGGGGTCAGGTGGGATACTGAAGTAATTGGGTGGAGTGGAAGTCATAAAAGGTCCACCCACCTGTCTATTCCTAAGGTAGTAGGGAGTAGCTCTCTGGTGGAACATATGAGCCTCATCTACATATAGTTCCTCCTCATCTATTGGACCATTGTCTACTGAATCAAAAAGTTGAGACAAGGTTTCTTCACTACTTACATCTTAGATTTCATCTAGTTTGTGTGGAGCATCCTCACATTTCAGGACATTATTCTCGCTTTGTGGGAATGGCACTAGGGTTACCATGAGATAGGAGGAATCATAGGGCTCAGATGGGACTATGTCGCGACATCCAACATTGTCCACAACATTCTAGACTTTGACTTGGAATATTTTTGCAGCTGTAAGGAACTCGAGGAAGTCCAACTCGGAGTGCATGATAGTTTTGTGAATCCGGCACCATCTAGGGAGAGTCCCTTCAGCAAGGTATACAACACTAGTTATCTTTTCAACATTTTCATGTTGATCAAGCGGAGTAGGAACACCTCCATTATTGGGACTAGTATTCCATGTTGTATTTTTTCTTTGGGCCGGCCTCCTTTCAAAATTCTAGTTAGAATTTTTTCCTTGTTTGTAGTTATATCTGAAGGAGGTACTTGCATCCCGACTATCCCTATTTTCTCTGTTGAGTTTGGCTTGAATGCTCCGTTGATAAGCTTGTCTGACTATTCTGATTCCGTAGGTGTGTCATCTTTGTGGAAATTTTCTTGATCATTTCGGTCAGCTCATCAAGGTGATCTTTCTCTGTGTTACTTGGTTACTACACTTGATTTTGAAGAGAAATGGGTGGGGTAACTAGTTGATTTTGATGTGCTGGATGAAATTCTAGTCCCTATAGGTATAATGTTGTTTGAGGCAGCTGAGAGTACATCTGCTACTACTGGGAAGCCTAAGGGTAGGCCTGTTGTTGTTGAGATTGCAAGTACAAAGGCACGGGAGGCACTCGATTCATCGGTTGTCCTTGATGTGGGACTATGGGCAACTGAGGCACCTGGTTCATCAGAGGTGCCTACTAAGTGAACACTTGGTTAAGCCCTTGAACCTACATTGGATGAGCCACCAGACCCAATGAGGGTAGTGGATCAAAAATGTTTTTCCCCAAGTCAGTACTGGCGACAACTGCCTTAGTGTAAGTGTCTACTAATCAAGTTGGAGTTGGTCGCATTCTTTTTACTAATGCATCTGTGAGATTATCCAATGTTGTGCAGTAAAATGGCAAGGCAACAACATCATTGAGCACATACAGAGCCTGCAACCTTGTATAGGTTCGGTGAAATTGATCATTGAAGGAGCTAATTGGTTCATTGACTTCCCTACGAACTAATGCACAAATTGTTGATATATCTCTAAAGGATTGATTGAGATCTTGTACTTTTGCAAGAAGGAATTCATCATCAAATCCCAAGATGTAGTGGATCCTGTTGACAAGTTAATATACCAATAGAAGGCCTCTTCCCCAAAGGAATAAGGGAAGAACCTGCATGCCACATCCTCTTGTTCGATCTGCATGTCCTTTAGTGTTGTTTAGAATATTTTGATTTGGTCCTTAGTCATTCTCTACGGATCCCAATGATTGAACTTCAAACAAAAGCTCTTTTGAGTATTAGGCATGTGATGGTAGCGTTGAAGTGCAATGGAGAAGTTGTATTCCTCAGCTAAGCCATGAGGGGAGGTGGAGGTGGTATTTCTTGTTGAATAATAACTTGTGGCTGCACAAGGGCAGCGACAGTTGGGACTATGCCTTGGACTTGGAGGGTAGGGGAGGAGGCAACACCCTGGCTATGGGAAGGAAGCAGTGGAAAAGCTATGAGGTACGAGTGAGAAGAATGGATGAAGGTGAAGGAACTTTGCTGAGTCTTAGGTGAATGGAAGGAGAAAGGATGTGAAGGAAAACATGAAGTGGGTGGGATGGAGGAGAAAGAAGAGGTTGCTTGCCCTCCTTTAGTTCTTCTAGCCCTTGTAGGAGGCTATAATTCCTATAATTCCCCTTTGTTTGGAGTAGACCTTAAAACTCTTCGGGACATCTCAGGGGAGAGTGAATCACCTTAATGGATAGCTTAGCTCAAATGGCCCTCCTTCTAGTGCTAGTTCTATTGATGGGTGTTTTATGCATTTTCTCAACACAGGCAGTGCATAGGTGCACTACCTCTCTTGAAAGGTAATCTCCAACAAGTTGCTAAAAATAAACCCAAGGTCTCTTGGCTATTAGGTCAGGACATGCATGGAATTTCTTAGTTTGGTTCAATGTGATTTTTCTAGTAATCACAGGGTAGACTTACGAAGTTAAGCTAGAAGGAACGTGAATCTTAAAATGGGGTTCTTGAGATGGGAAAGCTAGTGCCCAATTGTTGTAGGTTTGAACAACAATCTTAAACTCCAATTTCAACTTAAGATTTGGATTTACAATGTGCAATGAACCTTAGCATAAATTATTTCTAAAAAATGGAAAAAGGGAAAGGAAGAGAGAAAGTTCCTAGGTCTTAAAGTAGCAATAAATAGTGATCATGGAGGATTCTACTACAAACAACCTTCCTAAAACAGATTTCACTTAACCAAATTGTATCATAGTCTAATGAAATTTGTGCAAGCTTCTAAGGACTGCAAATATTTAATCATTCATTCACCATAAGCATGCATAAATAATGGAAGTTTAGAGAAAATTTTAATTTAAGTCTACAATAAGTTTGCACACCTTCCTACCATCAATAAACAACAAAAAGTATGCACCGGAAAGGTTGCCAACACATAGTAGAATCCTTCAAAACCAATGAACAACATCAACTACTTTACCAAATCAAATTAAAACATGAAGAAAAACAAAGTAAATCTATTCAAATCAACTAAATATGGGAGAAGAACCATGTAACATGCAATATAAACTCAAGAGTCCACCAAAATCCAATGAACTTCTATTAAAAAATTTGTAGCATGCCATTACAACAACTCAACTCTCTCTTCAAAATGAGAGGAGACCCCCTACTTATAGTGTTCAAAAAGTAAAATGAATGGACAAGTTTGATTTGCAATGTGTGGCCAAGATTCACTACAAACTGGGGTTTCACTTACCCCCAAATATATTACAATTTAAAAGTACATCTTTGTCTCTTTCCTTATTTTGTCCTCTTGTGGTAGCACTATAGCACTTTTGTCTTCTAGTTGATTTCCTTTCCTACAGCTATTCTCTAAGGAGCTTTTCATCAATGACTGGGTTTCCCACTTGCTTCTTCAAAGTGACATATTCCATGAACTTGCTAATTAATGCATGGAGCTTATCAATCTCTATTATATTAGATTGGAGCACCCTGTCGTCCCATTGCTTGGATCGGCCTGTGAGTGTATCCCAATCTCCATCAAACTTAGCTGTGTTGTCCCTGACTTGTTCAAATTGGGTGAAATTCCGAGCAAAAAAACTCATAAAATTTGTGGTAAGCTCACCTGACATTCCTTCTTCCATCTTCTTGTGGAAATAGGTCTTTATCTTTTCTAGATCAATCTCGACAGCGGGCATATCGTAAACTATCATTAATTTCAAATATTGAATGCAGTCAGCCCTAATGTCTTTGGACCAATCAATGTCAGGCTCCACTTTATAGAGCACTTGCTCCAATATCTCTTTTCTATGATCAAACTCCAATTTCCACATATCCACCAGCCAATGATCATCCTTTGTCAGTGCAAGCTCATTTTCCCACATTTTATGAGGCAGCTTGAGGATGGCCTCAATTTTGGGATAGGTGGACCCATATATCTTTGGGAAGTCAGTGCAGAACTTCCTCATTCCCTCAAGGTATTTTTGTACTTCTAAGAACTTATTTTTTTTCCTAATAGCATGATTGATGCCCATGTTTCCAGCATAGAGGACTTGCCAGAACCAATCCTTCGTAGTATTCGTCCAGTTATTTCTTTTCTTTTGCTTGTCGATATGGTCCTTGGACAACAATTGTGTTGGCACCGAGGATGTGGTGGCGATCTCTTCCATGGATGACCATTGTTGAATATAGGTTGTCAAATTAGCCACTTGTGCCTTGAGTTCCTCCTTAGAAATATTATCCTTCAACATAAAAATGTACCACTATGGTAATGGACTCTTGGAGATGATCTATTTTTTGTTCTCTGGTGGTTGTGCCCAAGTTGATGGTGGAGACCTTATATTCTACCCCTTCTTCACCCACAACTGGTGTGGCAATTTGCACAGTCGTAGGTCTAGAAGCATCCATGGTCATTTTGGATCTAACTTTAGGCTTCTTTTCTTTTTTTGTGCTGATTTGGGCTTGGGTCAAGATGGCCTCCAATCTTGCTCTTGGATCCATTAGGGTAGGAGATTCTTCTCCAGTTGTTTCTCAAACCACTTGGGCATACAATTTTCTCCCCTTGGTGATTCATGATCATGCTCTTCTTCATGGGTGTCTTTAAATTCCATCACTTTAAAAGCTAGAGGCTCTTCTTTGGTCCTTTCTCCTTCTTCTTCATCCGACTCATGAATGAATACAATTTCCTTTTGTGGAGAATCAATGGTTGTATGCTCTTTGGGGCTATCTTCCCATTTGGTAGTTTCCTTTTCTTCTTCTTCTTCATGCCCATGTTCTTCAGGTTTCTTCGTTCCTAGGATTTTGGTGGTTTCAACCTCTTCTTGGGGTTTATTTTCTTCTTGCTTTTCCTCTTCCTCGCGTTGAGGTGGCACATCTTCTTGTTCTTTCTTTTCTCACTCTTATTGTTCCTTTGAGAGAGGTATTTCTTCATCACATTTGGGGATTTCATAATACTCCTTAGTTGGAGGTTCAGTGTCTACCTACATTTTTCCACTTGATTCCTTTTCTTCCTCAGAAAGTGGTCTTTCCACTTCCTCTTCGACATCTCTCAACTGTTGAGCCAAATATTTCTTGAGGTTCGCATCAAATGTCTCCATAATATATTTGATGCTAGCATCTTCTTTATAACTCTCAGAAGACCCTGTTTCATGCACCACTTCATCGATTGGCAAGCGTTGGAACTCAAGATGCTCATGATAATCAATCACTTCTTCCTCAATCCCTTTTGTGGCTTTCTTCTCTCATTATTCCAACTCCTCAGATATTTCCATTGTGGCTTTTGTTGATGTGTTTTTATGCACTTCTCAATACAGGTAATGCGTAGGTGCATCACCACTCTTGGAAGATAATATTCCAAAATCAAAGTGCAGAACACTATCCCAAGGTTTCTCGGGTGTTAGGTCATGACATGCTTGGAATTTCTTAGTTGATGTTTTATGTGATTATGTTGGTAATCACAGGGAGAACTTACAGATGAGTTACAAATCATGGGAAGTTGATTCTGGAAATAGAGTTCTTGGGATGTAGAAATTGTTGCTCAGTTGTTGCAAGTTCAAAATAATTGTCTAGAACTCACAATTCAACTTCAGATTTGGCTTTACAATGTGCAATGAACCTTAGCATAAGTTATTTCTAAAAAAGGGAAAAAGGGCAAGGAAGAGAGAAGGTTCCTAGGTCTTAAATTAGCAATGAACAATGATCATGGAGGATTCTACTACAGACAACCTTCCTAAAAAAAAATTCACTTAACCAAATTGTATCACAGTCTAATGAAATTTGTGCAAGCTTCTAAGGACTGCAAATAATTAATCATTCATTCACCATAAGCATGCATAAATAATGGAAGTTTAGAGAAACTTTCAATTTAAGTCCATAATAAGTTTACACAACTTCCTACCATCAATAAACAACAAAAAGTATGGACCAGAAAGGTTACCAACACACAGTAGAATGCTTCAAAACTAATGAACAACATCAACTACTTTACCAAATCAAATTAAAACATAAAGAACAACAAATTAAATCTATTCAAATCAACTAAATATGGAAGAAGAACCATGTAACATGCAATATAAACTCAAGAGTCCACCAAAATCCAATGAAATTCTATTAAAAATTTTGTAGCATGCCATTACAACAACCCAACTCTCTCTTCAAAATGAGAGGAGACCCCCTATTTATAGTGTTCAAAAAGTAAAATGAATTGCCAAGTTTGATTTGCATTGTGTGGCCAAGATTCACTACAAACTAGGGTTTCACCTACCCCCAAATATATTACAATTTAAAATTACATCTTTGTCTCTTTCCTTATTTTGTCCTCTTGTGGTAGCACTATATCACTTTTGTCTTCTAGTTGATTTCCTTTGATCCAGCTATTCTCTAAGGAGATTTTCATCAATGACTGGGTTTCCCTCTTGCTTCTTCAAAGCGACATATTCCATAAACTTGTTGATTAATGCATGGAGCTTATCAATCTCTATTATATTATATTGGAGCACCCTGTAGTCCCATTGCTTGGATCAGCTTGTGAGTGTATCCCAATCTCCATCAAACTTAGTTGTGTTGTCCCTAACTTGTTCAAATTGGGTGAAAGCCCAAGCAAAAAAACTCATAAAATTTGTGGTAAGCTTTCCTAACATTCCATCTTCCATCTTCTTATGGAAATAGGTCTTTATCTTTTCCAGATCAATCTCGATAGTGGGCATATCATAAATTGTCATTAATTTCAAATACTGAATGTAGTCAGCCCTAATTTATTTTTCCCAATCAATGTTAGGCTCCACTTTATAGAGCACTTTCTCCAATATCTCTTTTCTATGATCAAATTCCAATTTCCACATATCCACCAGCTAATGATTGTCCTTTGTCAGTGCAAGCTCCTTTCACCACATTTTTTGAGGCAGGCTAAGGATGGCCTAAATTTTAGGATAGATGGACCCATATATCTTTGGGAAGTCAGTGTAGAACTTCCTCATTCCCTCAAGGTATTTTTGTACTTCTAAGAACTTATTTGTTTTCCTAATAGCATGATTATTTCCCATGTTTGCAGCATAGAGGACATGTCAGAACCAATCCTCCGTAGTATTTGTCCAGTTCTTTCTTTTCTTGAGCTTGTCGATATGGTCCTTGGATAAAAATTGTGTTGGCACCAAGGATGTGGTGGGGAGCTCTTCCATGGATGACCATTGCTTAATATAGGTTGTCAAATCAGCCACTTGTGCCTTCAGTTCCTCCTTAGAATTATTATCCTTCTACATCAAATGTACCACTATAGCAATTGACTCTTGGAGATGATCTATTTTCTGTTCTTTGGTGGTTGTTCCCAAGTTGATGGTGGAGACGTTTATATTCTACCCCTTCTTCACCCACAAATGGTGTGGAAATTTGCACAGTCCTAGGTCTAGAAGCATCCATGGTCATTTTGGATCTAACTTTAGGCTTCTTTTCTTTCTTTGTGCTGATTTGGGCTTGGGTCAAGATGGCCTCAAATCTTGCTCATGGATCCTTTAGGGTAGGAGCTTTCTTCTCCATTTGTTTCTTAGGCCACTTGGGCATACAATATTCTCCCCTTGGTGATTCATGATCATGTTCTTCTTCATGGGTGTCTTTAAATTCCATCACCTTCCTAGCTAGAGTCTCTTGTTCAGTCCTTTCTCCTTCTTCTTCATCCGACTCATGAATGAATACAATTTCCTTTTGTGGAGAATCAGTGGTTGTATGCTCTTTGGGGCGATCTTCCCATTTGGTAGTTTCCTATTCTTCTTCTTCTTCATGCCCATGTTCTTCGGGTTGCTTCGTTCCTAGGCGTTTGTGGGTTTGAGCCTCTTCTTGGGGTTTATTTTCTTCTTTCTTTTCCTCTTCCTCGCGTTGAGGTGGCACATCTTCTTGTTCTCTCTTTTCTCACTCTTATTGTTCCTTTGAGAGAGGTATTTCTTCATCACGTTTGGGGGTTTCATAATTCTCCTTAGTTGGAGGTTCAGTGTCTTCCTCCATCTTTCCACTTGATTCCTTTTCTTCCTCGGAAAGTGGTCTTTCCACTTCCTTGTCGACATCTCTCAACTGTTGAGCCAAATATTCCTCGAGGTTCGCATCAAAGGTCTCCACAATATATTTGATGCTAGCATCTTCTTTATAACTCTCAGAAGACCCTGTTTCATGCACCACTTCATTGGTTGGTAGGTGTTGGAACTCGAGATGCTCATGATAATCACTCACTTCTTCCTCAATCCCTTTTGTGGCTTTCTTCTCTCATCGTTCCAACTCCTTAGATATTTCCATTGTGGCTTTTGTTGATGTGTTTTTATGCACAGGTAATGCGTAGGTGCATCACCTCTCCTGAAAGACAATCTTCCAAAATCAAAGTGCAGAACACTATCCCAAGGTCTCTCGGGTGTTAGGTCATGACATGCTTGGAATTTCTTAGTTGATATTTGATGTGATTTTGCTGGTAATCACAGGGTGAACTTACAAATGAGTTACAAAGCATGGGAAGTTGGGTCTGGAAATGGAGTTCTTTGGATGTAGAAATTGTTGCTTAGTTGTTGCAGGTTCAAAATAACATTCAGGAACTCACAATTCAACTTCAAATTTGGATTTACAATGTGCAATGAACCTTAGCTTAGATCACCTATTAAAAATAAATAAAAAATTGCCAGGAAGAGAGGAAGTTCCTAGACCTGAAACTATGAATGAACAGTGATCACAGAGACTGTTACAATAGACAAACTCCCTAAACTGGGTTTTCCTTGGCCAAGAGGATCCTACAGTTACACAAAACCAGTGCAATCTTCTAAGGACTGCAAATTTTTAGGTTGCACATGCACATCATGAACATGCAATTGAACTAAGTTGCAACATTGAAATCAAGAAGCCCCTGGAGACTAACTTTACACAACAGTTTTTCATCAACAAGTGCTAAAAGTATGGACTAAAAGTTCATCATATACCATAACAACAAACACCATTAGCACCTACATTCAAGAAGCTAACAACTAAACTAAAAGGGAAGAAAAACCATGCACACATAGTGAGGAAACTCAAAAGGAACACCCATAGATCATGCAATGCTACTTTCTATTGCTACAGATTTTACATTAGCTCTCCAACCATTTACAAATGAGGGGGAGACCCCTATTTATAGTTTTCCAAAGCTTGAATGGATGGCTATGATTGAATTTCATTGTGTGGCTCAAATTTTATTACACTAGGGCTTCACCTACCCACCATTATATAGCTATTTCAAATACAACTTTTGTCTTTTCCCTATTTTGTCTTGTAGTGGCTAGTCACTGTAGCAATTTTGTCTTCTAGTTGATTGCAGTTTTGTTGTAGTAGAAATTGTTCAAAGGCTACCTTATTGTTGGCGCATCTATAGTATCCTTGAATGAATCAAATACACCTTGTTTGAAGATTTGCATTGTTGTTAAATGGATCAGATGATCTGATGAGACAACTCTTGATGGATTGTGATTGTTCATTTGGAGGGATGAAATAGCCGCTCCCTCCCACCACCTTCAACACACCCTTTGCAATTTTTTCACTGACTTCCTTGAAATAGGCATGCTTCTAATTTTAGCTTTGTTGATGGGGTCTAGGTGAGAGAGGAGAGCATAAAATGATTGGTGAAAGGAGTAATGTACTTTTTCCTTATTTAGCATTTCAATGGGTCTCCCCGATGGACCTATGATAGGTTCCATAAATCCTGCATACACGAAGTGTAGTAAGTGTTTTCATATGTAAATCAATGTAAATGTTAGGCAAATTCTGAAACCTTATTGTTAGATCCATCCATGCATCATTAAAAGATCATAATATTCATATTTGAAACTCATTTGGACCACAAAAAGAAATGCAGGTTCAGGGTTGTGGGTGCCACAGGGTAGAAGGATATTGGACAGTGAGTGGATGGCAGATGGTAATGGCCAACAGACAGTGGTTAGCAGAAGGTGGAAGGTGGAAGGTATACGATAGGAGGCAGAAGGTGGAAGGCACATGATGAAAGGTAGAAAGATGGAGGATGACCTGCAGATGGAAGGTGAATGGCGGATGAAAGGCAGACGCGGATGACAGATGACCTTCTATAGCGGTGGACCCACATGTGGTAGAAGGATAGAAGATGGAAGGTGGATGACAGATGGATGATAGGTGGAAGGTGGAAGGAGACAACGGATGGAGAACAACATTTTGCAGGGGCGGACCCGCAAGCGCTTGGCCTAGTGGTTTTACCACCTTGAACTTCAAGTCTAGGATCACTGATAACATCTGTGAAATGCACAACTTGGGATGGTCATGAAGTCTTCATCATTGATTGAAAACTAAAGGGGGGGCAATAGGTGTAGAGTTTAGAATGCGGGGGGAAGTCAAGGCTTGGCCATAGGTGAACGGTGAAGTGCAAACGATGAATGACAAATGGAAACCCGTGAACATGAGCTCGCCAAGGCTGACAGACACTGTGGGCAAGGACCAAGGGGAAACCCATGGGATGAAGCCTACAAAAGAAAATGACTTGGTGAAACTCAACTAGGTGATTTTGGCTAAAGATATTTTAATTGTTTAAAGGCTCATGACCAACTTAGGCTTGGAAACCCAAAGTGAGACGAGGGAAAAAAACCCTGCATGTGAGTGAGAATGACCCATCAGGAACGAAAAGAGTTGGTCCCCACCTACAGTGGGGAGTGTGTGCAAAAAATGCACAAAAAATGGCGACTCACTGGGGAAATGCTCCAGAGCATTTCAATGACAAACTAGAATCACGAACCTAGAATCTCCGGTTCCAATCTTCATGCTAGAGAATAAAAACTAAACACCTGGCCAAAGGATCAAAACCACTAGTCTACCCAACCTGCAGTATGTTGAAAATCCAAGTGTGTGCATATGCATTAATTCCCAATCCTTTAGTTGCTACAAGAACTTGAGCTCTATCCAGTTAATCTATGTAGTTTATTCTTACTCTAAAAGCATCTGGGACATCGTCTCACTGCCAGTCAGGCGTCCATAGCCCCGACGAGGTTGTCACTATGATTCTCCCAAGAATTTCTCTACTGCTAGCTGGGCATCCATAGCCTTGACGAGATTGTCACTGTGATTCTCTCAAGCATTGCTCTACTGCCCGCTTGGCGTCTAGAGCCTCGATAGAGTTGCTTAGATACCCCTGAAAATTTGAATTTATTTCTTTTGATTTTCAATATCTTAATTTTATTTTGTTGCTTTTGATTTTCTCTTTTTAATTCTTTTCTTTTCAGCCCACAAGCATTGAAGCTCGTGCTCAGGGCTGAGAATCACAGTGGCATTAAAGCAGAATTTTCGATTTTTCACTTAAATAGACTTCACAAAGGACCTACAACGACCTCCAAATTCTTAAAATATGTAAGAGATATAATATTCTAGAATACATCATAATTAGACCAACCAATAGCTTATCCTCTTTGAATCAAATGTCCATATCACTTGACACTAACATAAGACCTTCACCATCCACTCTGAAAACTTGATTAGAGTTTCAAAAAGAAATATGTAGAATAACCCTAGGTGATAAGTATGGTTGTTGTGCACATAAATGTTCCTAGCTAAAAGTAGACTAACCCTGAGCAAAGAAAAGTGAATGGGAAGTGAAGTGGATCTTCTTGAATGGTCGGAATCTATGTGAAACTTCATGATCTCCTATGTTTCTTAGAAGGTTCTCCCTCTGAAGCTTTTCTCGCATATACCTTGGGGTTGGGTTGTTTCTCAACAACTTCTTTTCTCTTACTTGAGCTAGTGGTTAAAGGAGATGTTGAAGTTTCTCCTGATGGGGCAACAACTTTCCCACTATCTATTGCACTCATTGGCTCATTCTCGAGCCCCTCATAGATCAAGTGACCCCTTGCTGCTTCAATTGGGAAATTTTCCCATCAACCCATTCTTTTGTTCTAACCTTGATGGGCTTTGTCAGAATATCGAGGTCATCAACCTCTTGCTCATCCTAGTCAATCAGTGGTAGCGGGAGATTGGAAACTACATTTTACCAAGGATCCATCATTGTGTTCTCATCTTCTACTACCTGATCCAGTACGAGGAATAGATTGAACCCCTTTACGAAATATGTGGTCATTTGAATATAGTGCCTCAATCATGCTTCTTTATCATCTTTGCAATTAGCCCAATAGTCCTCAACGCTATGTATATTGGTGTATTTAGGTTTGAATACCTTCTTGAGTTTACCATATGTGTCCATTTGTGGCCAGGCAGTGTGGAGTCTCAAATGGTATTCCACCAGTTCTTTCTCTGAATTGTCGGCACACTGAGAGATATGGAGTTCATATAGCCCTTGGCCGAAGGAGAGGGGATAAGGAATCCCCCCCTTATTCTTGCTTCTCAAAAGGGTGTTTGCATGTCGTAGTTGCCGAGAGAGTTCCAATAGTATTATCCATTCATTGGGATATCGAGATAGCTTGAATGGTTTTTTTGAAAATCCTTTAGCATGGATGTAGGTGAACTTTAGATACTAAATGAATAAGAAGGAAATTTTTTTGAGGAAAGCACTAGCACTGTGGGAGACTCTTCTCTCGAACTCACCCTCAAGAAATCTAACAATATGACCTATGAAAGCATCATTGACTCTGCAGTAGTCCCTCTTGAAGTTTCTAAATTGTAGTTGAGGGTACTTATCATAGACTTTCAACTCCCTACCTAGTTCCTTGTCTAGAGATCTGAATAGGCCTCTGTATTGCATTCGTTCATCCAATGAATAGACCAAGTAAGATGTCATGTAAAATCTAGAGGTCTTCTTTACAACCATAAATTTCTCATGGAAGCAATCACTGATTATTTTTGCCCAGTAGAACTTGGCTTCGCCATAGAGAATCTCCTCTATGAAATATACCATCCTGTCCTAAAAATAGGCTGCAGTTGGGAGGCCCATGACCCTACTCAACAAAATCACCAAGTCATGGTAGTCCTCATAGAAGTAACTGCAGAAGAGCTCTTGGGGCACCTTAGCTGCATTGCCCCTCATCTCTTTCAACCAGTACTAATTAATAAGTTTTTTACACTTGAGGGGATCTTGATCCCACATAGCCATGCCATCATCCATGGTTGGCACTTCCATCTCCCCAAAGGTAGGGATATGAAAATTCCTTCTTATTTCCTTAGCATTCATGTCAACCAAGACGTTTTCGTCCTTGTCTACTACTATTCTAGTCTCCTCTTGGTATGCCTCTCTATAGGCCATAGCAAGCTCGGGGGTAATGAGGGCAGGAGGGAAGCCTACAACTTTGGCTAACCCACTGCTTATGATATTTCTTGCATTCTCTATTTTAGGGCTGATCTGAACCCTTTTCTTAAATTCATCGAGGTCTACACATCATATGTTTGTATATGTGATCTCTTCGAGGTTGAGGTGACTTTGGAGTTCAAAGGTTGCCCTTGGAACTTATACTTCATCTGATCTTTGTCATCTTTTCCATGAGGTTCCTTGGCTATGTTCTTTCTTTTATCTTTCTCCATGACCTATCCCAAAGGTCATGTACCTAATTCCATCTATCCTACAGGAAAAGAGAGGTGACCATATTCAAGCATGAAAACATGGCAGTGTTAGTCAAAACCCTACAAACAAAGTTAGATTGGATAATTCAACATTTGTGAAATCTAAAATTTCATATAGATTGACATTAGTAGTTCATAGGAGGTAGTTTGAATAATTCAGGCTCTAGGGGTCAGAATTCCCTGGGCTGAAGGCAATTTTAGAGCTGCTTCAAGAGGGTCGATAGTCAGGGTACGACGGCCTGCTTGTCCCAACCTACCTTCATGTTTGATCAATTTGCGAGGTCCATTGAGGAGAGTGCCCAATTTTAACATGTGGGTTAAATTCAATTTGGTGATTGGAGGGCATTTGGATCATCCTTTGGGAAATCAAAATTAGAAATGAGATTTTCTATTAGGATTCTTTCGTTGAGGATGTCTTTGACAGGACTAAATTCTTGGGGTTGAGTTCCGACAGATGAGACGCATGTCTCCAGGAGGCAGCCAACACAATCTATTATCGCTCAGGCATTTTGGGTGTGAGGAGGAAGATAGACATCAAGTGGTTGTCATTTACAATAAAAGATGTCATGCAATAGTTTAGTAAGAGGCAACCAAGGAATTGGGTTTGACAAAGTGTTTGGCTTTCATTTTTACTTTGTTGTTTTCGTTTGGAGAATCTAGTGGCTAGGATAAGGTCGGATTCCCAACACTAGGAGGACATAAGCAGTTTTCTTCATCATTAAGGTGGTGATGGGATGGAGTCCCGATGACGGATGTCCATGAGAGATGACCCACAAAGGTTCATTACCTAGTCATTATATTTTGCATCTCAACGGTCGTGATGGGATTGGTTTCCAGAGGTCAGAACGTTGGATGTTAGCAGTCACAAAGGATGGCAGGTTTAGCATGGCAGCCCACGGATGAAAGTTCATGAGGCAGGACCTGAAAGATACTTTCATTTGGTCATTGGTGTATGAAGTCAATCGACAAAGGAGGATTCAGGGTCCAAAGCATTAGAAGGATGGAATTAGACTGCTGTTTGGAACGATGGATTATGAGCAGCACGCGAGTCATTGGACTCCATTTCAGTTTGTGAATTGACCAAGTTTAAATGACAAAAGGATGGAGTCCCCCCATGATGGCAGACTCGAAAGAGAGGTTTTCTGTTTTTTGTTTGTTTTTTTTCCAAGTGCAAGTGATGGTGATGGGAGTACATGGGTCCGCAGAGCATGAATGCTCTGGTCGAAGAATGACACTAGGGAGTTAAGGTTCTGAGGCCATTATATAGGTGATTTATGAAGTTTACAAAGATTTTATCATATGGTTTTTGTGTGCTCTAGCCTCCTCTACTTAATTCATGGGTTTCTTTTCCAAATTCATCATCTTTACCAAAAATCAAAGAAAACATGAAATGGGGTGTGGGCAGAAGACTCACCTCAATAACCTAATGAAAGAGGAAAAAGATCAACTAGCAAATGCATTGGATCAGAGGCGCTACTTGTCGGGCTCAGAGGTGATGCAGGGAGATGGCTCTAGATTGTTCTAACCTCTTTTTGTTCAATTGAAAAAATGACAATGACAACTCAAACTCACCTATTTATAGAAAATAGGGCATTAAATGCTAGTAATAAATGCTCATATGATGGACATCGGCTTGGTAAGCTACAAATTTGAAAACGGCCATAGGAGTACTAGGATGTGATAGGTAGGTGGTCGTCGATGGATGGACGTTGAGTTGTTCGGCGATGATCAAACGACTTCAAAGGCATCGTGTTCCAGCAGGTGGAAAGCCGATGGGGAAAGGCCATTCAAGAGTTAGGAATATGCAAGACAACAAACACCTCAGTGGGTCTCGGAGGATGGGAAGTTGTGAAAGGAAGGCCATTTCAGATATCCGTGAGGCCATGAAAATTGGAGAGGGGCAACCCAGCAAGGTGGACCCGATGAGCTCCATGGATGTTGACTTTGAAACACTAAGGAAAATAGTTAGTGGGATTCAACAAAGACTTGTAACTTTGAAAATTTGAGGGGTGAAACATGGTTGAATCAAGATGAGCTCTTTGGGACTCA